>JAFVLL020032264.1:0-10919 GCA_021397915.2 Tor tambroides | reverse complement strand
TTCAGTGAGCTCTCCACAAAGTGCATTATAAAGATTGTGGAGTTTGCCAAACGTCTGCCAGGTTTTACTTCACTCACCATTGCAGACCAGATCACATTACTGAAATCTGCCTGCCTTGATATACTGGTAAATACAACAAAAACTTCAGTTTTACGTTTTAGGGGCTGTGCAAACAAAATTCATTCTTGCATTGCAGGACTAGATCTAGCACAAGGGAAGTTGGTCAAACGCATGGTTATAAGTTGTAAATTCTACAATAGATGCAACATCTTAAAGGGACAGTTCACAAAAAAGAAAAAAAAAAAAATCTGTCATCATTTACTCACCCTCAAGAAGATATTTTGCAGAATGTGGTTAACCAAACAGCTGACAGTAGCCATTGACTTCCATAACATTCTTCAGAATATCTTTTGTGTGTGTGTGTGTGTGTGTGTGTGTGTGTTCAGCAGAAGAAAGAAACTTATAAAGGTTTGGAACGAGTGGAGGCTGAGTAAATGATGACAATTTTTATTTTCGGGAGAACTATCACTTTAAGGCCGATTCATACTGCATGGAGAGATGTAGGCAAACTGCAAGAGACACATTTGTTGAGTTTTGTAATTCTGTTGGCATTGCTCAGTGCTTGTTTGTCAGGTCTTGGAACATCTGAGGTGTGACATACTGTAATATGGTGACTGTAGGTTTTGTTCTGTGTCTGTTTGTGCAGTGTGAATTGGCCTTTAAAAATTCAGTGCATATGGTATGGGATCCTGAGGGGAAAAAATGACACACTGTGCCCTTTCAAGTAGTTTTTTTTTTAATATTTCTTAACTGTGAAATTCAACTTTACAGATGTTGCGGATTTGTACTCGCTACACTCCAGAACAGGACACTATGACCTTTTCGGATGGACTGACCCTCAACAGAACACAGATGCACAACGCTGGTTTCGGCCCACTCACAGACCTGGTGTTTGCTTTCGCTGGGCAGCTCCTGCCCCTGGAGATGGACGACACAGAGACAGGGCTCCTTAGCGCCATCTGCCTCATCTGCGGAGGTACTGCTGTCGCTCAGTGTGTTATTTACTTCTTCTCCAGCTACTTACAGATAGAAACTCATTTGCATGTGGAAACTATGACTTGGGTCAACAATAAACAGCTGTTATAGTGAAAATCTTCTGAGTGAGTGCGTTCTGTAGTGTGCTAATCTTATCTGTGAGTGCACCTTCAGCAGTAGCTGTTTTGGTTGTCCTGCTTCTTTGCTAAACATTTTGACTCCATGGTTGTTTTATTTCCTCTGCTGCTGTTGAACTCTGATTGACATGTCATGCCTTTCTGTGACTGGATAAATGAGTAGACCGCATGGACCTGGAGGAACCTCATCGGGTGGACCAGCTACAGGAACCTCTGCTAGAGGCGTTAAAGATCTACGCTCGTCGGCGACGCCCCAACAAGCCTCACATGTTCCCACGAATGTTGATGAAGGTCACTGACCTCCGAGGCATCAGCACTAAAGGTACATTGTTTATGTCTGTATGGTACTCAGTATGAAGAATGTGATAAAGTCTTGGAACTTTACGTTGTCATATGTTTAAAGTGCACTCGCCTAGTTGATAGCTGCTAACAGCACAAACTAGTAGTACTACATGACTTCTACACGATGCAACCTCTACTACACGCTAGAAGTCGTCACGAATCTGCTTAGATCTTAAAATCCGAGGTCCGACCAGAGACTCGAGCAGGTTTGGGTTCAAAACTTTGATGAAAAACTTTCTGGATCTCCCAACATGTCCTCCAACCAATATGCTTGTATAGGTCGTTTGAGGTCGTCAACCCATTAGAGCATATGCTACATTTGCACCTCATCGACAACAGGACACTTTCATATTAATGATTTATACTCTTTTATCTGTGTCATAATTCGGGTTTCACGTAGCTCAGTTGGTAGAGCATTGCATTTTACGACGATATGGAATCGTGATCATGCGATCATGGGTTCTCTCTCAGAGAACGCACGTGCTCATAAAACGTATATGCACTATAAATCATGATTTTGTACGATTTCTGTAAGGTTAGGTTTAGGGGCGGGGTTAGGTGTGGTCATTCTTACAAATTAGCCACTTAGTAAAATAAGTATGAATGGCCATTAGATCGGTTTGGACCGTGTAAAAGTTCACGCATTGCATTTAAATGAACACACATTTTGACTGGTAATGACATTCAAAGTCATTTCATGATGACAGACGCAACACGACACTGTCATTATTTTTACGGCCACTAGAGGCGGCTTAACTTTAAAACGTAAATATAGGTCGTAATAAGGTGCTTGCACAAATGACCTATTGGGTCTTTTTTTTTGGAGGAGGAGGACAGTCTCGGATCTCGGGTTATTTGAAATAAATGTGCTTTTGCTGAACGGACCCAAAAAGACCTAAGTACTTTTAAAACATGCCAACTTTCCATTATTTGTTTGTTCATTTACGCATGTCAGGTCCAAGAAGTGACTTGGGCCGATTTGGTTCAGGTACAGATCTTAAGACCTGAGAACACCTCTACTATACACTGATGATAAATATGTAAAATAATGGACCTAAATGAAGATATGAAAACACAAAACATAAAGATGTTCATCTTTGTGTGTTTGTTTAGGGGCAGAGCGAGCCATCACTCTAAAGATGGAGATCCCAGGTCCCATGCCTCCTCTGATCAGAGAGATGCTGGAGAATCCTGAGGCCTTTGAGGAGAGCTCTGACTCTAAAGACACAGGTGCTTCTGCCCCCCTGCCGCCCCCCGCCATCCAGGCCATCAAACGTGAGAGGGATGAGGAGTCTGCTCTGGAGGATGAAGAAGACGAGGACGATGAGTGTGCGGAGGAGGGACGGGACCGAGCAGGGGATAGTGAGGATGAGGAATGGGGACTCCTGCAAGTGGACATGGGCGGAGCTAGAAAGAGTGCGACAGGAAGAGCACAGTGACCGCTGGAGGGCAGTATGTATGTCTGATACATACAGATAACAGCGGCCAACATTATATTCCAGACACCTGATCAGTTGATGCAAACTAATTCATTCAGTCAAGCAATTTCCCATAATGACTCAAAAAATAAGCTTCATATGACAAAAATATGCACAACTTTGCACATCTAGTTTCCCTCAACTTTTCAAAAGCAGTAAAGATGAATCCAAAAAAAAGAAAACCTTAAGAACATGCCAACACTGTTACTTCAGACAGTGTTCCTCTAACTGAAAAGAGAGAGAAATAAAAAAGAGTGCAAGACCAGAGAAAGATAAGCCATATCTGGAAGTTACTTGTTGTATGCATATTTTGTACTTCATTTGGAGATGCCAAATATTTTAGAATGCATCCCAAAGCCTTGTTCTGTAAGGGAAACATTTTTTCACGACTGCATATGGATACATAATCAGAACTGATCAATGACAAAAGAAAAAAAGAACAGCAAACAACCACATGCAGTAAATGACCGATTCAACACAATGGTCTAAAAAACTTTTTCAAGACATACATTTACTGCATAATGTAACTCTGTACTCTCGATGTTGCATTGTCACAGTTATATTTTTTTGTATATTTTCAGCAACTCTGTGCTTCTTTCAGTGTGTTATTATGTGCTATTGATGACATGCATTTTTACGAAGCACTGCAAATTCACAGCCCTACAGCCATACAACTCTACATCTAAATTTGACACTTACACCAACTTAAGGGTTTTGGGCATTAGAAGATTATAAAATTAAATGTTAAATTGAAAAAAGGATACATCACATTATTACAAATCAAACCTTTCACTCAGGGCAAATCAAGGACCAAAGGTGATCTACGAGTCTCATAGATCAGAACGTGTGTGCACTATTTACACATATTTATCTTCAGCTATGCTATATCATTAAGCAAAAAATAACATTAAAAGCTAAAATGTAACATTTTACTCTGGGATTGAGAAGAGTTGTGTGATTTGGTATTAAAAGCAATAATACACTGATATGTTAGACAAAAAAAGAAGAAGAAGAACTCTAGAGTGTCAAATATGAGCCGAGCATCTCAGCAAATATGAGCAGTGGTGTGCACAAACTGTTCACTTCAGTCTCGTAATAACTGACTATAAATACATTACTTTCTTTGCAGGTAGTGGAAGAAAAAAGTTAAAATTATTGAGCTGTATAATAAAAGAGATTCACAGCTCCAGCAGATTGGAGATGTATTGCTTTAATAGATGTTCATCAGACTATATAATAATAATAATAATAATAATGATCATGATAAAACTCAAATTTCAATTACATCAGTCATTCAGAATTACCGGCTTTATAAGAGTGATAAAATAAGAGTGGTCGCTTTGTACAATTCATAAAATAAAAAACGGAAGAGTTGTCTAATTCAACCAAAGGTTTTTTTGTTTGTTTGTTTTTTTACCCTAAAGAATAAGCCATTTTTTTATCTCTATAATAGCATTCTTTGATATACATATGAACCATGGTAATACCATGGTATTGAATGTAATGCCATGGTACTGAATGTACCATAGTATTTACATGTTAATCCAAATGTGCTTCAAAACTTCAAAGAGTACCATGGTATTACCAGGGTATATATCCAATAGCATGATATTACTATGTTAACAGTTATTTGTAGGTGAGAAAAATGGTTTGATTAAAAAGCACCCTACAAAATTAGTCCTATAGTGAGTTCTGTAGTCTATAGCATTTTTTTTCAGTATCCTTTTTGTGCTTCCACCCCTGCTAAGGTCTGTGCACGCCACTGATAACAACGTTATACCTCTTCACAAGACAGAACAGTGTTACCAAAACAACTCATAAGCTTCTGATTGCTGCATATATAGAAGCAGCACAGCAAGATATTTGGGATAGAGCCATATGGTTTACGGTTGTAAGCTGCATGCATGCATACTTGTATACTATTTGCTTAAAACTGTAAAGATATCTGTTTTCTACTTTCATCTTTATACTTTTGTGTCACTGCGAACCATTTTATTTGAATACATCAAGAGGACATCTTTTTTTTTACCTTTTTTTTTTTGTAATGTTGTTCTCTTAAAATATTTTAAAATATAAACAAATACATCATAAGCTATACATTTTCTTTTATTTATTGCTTATTTATCCTCGTCTTGTTACATTTTTGTTCTAGCTGTAGTCAGTGGTGCATGTTATGAACTGGGTTTTTGACCGCTCCCATAATTCCTTGTCTATCTCTATTGATATCCTCTCACAGTGTGGAGGAGTTTGTCTATATGTACCACCATTGTAACGATCAGCCAAAATATAGATGTGCTAAGACAACAAAATGAGTTCATTTCCATAGATTTCAGAACAGAATGAATGCATGATTAGCACAGAGTGTGCTGGATAATCTGCAGTGATCATAAAGTCTAGCAGCTTCATGTAAATGCACTGATCCGGATATGTGACAGGGTAAATGTGGCCTGCAGCGGCACAGTAAATGGTGGTACTCAACAGAATTAGCTGATCTCTTCTAGAATCTATACTTCCATTTTCAAACCAAAGACAAATTTGCAGTTTAAGTTTCGGCATGTACATGCATCCACAAATGGTGTGTATGTTCACATTGTAATTACCAAGGGAACATAGCCATGTCTCTGGAAATATGCTAAAAGTCCCTAGAAATGCATTAACCCTTCCATGTTCAGCTTTGATAAATGTATAAATGTAGCAGTCCATGGCAAAGTGTAATTCAAGAAGGCCACAGGATATTAATGTTTTTGTGAATTATCAGACCAAATGTTTTTTTGGCATAATCCCACCTCCCCCCTCCCCCCAGACTCAATGTCTGTTTTGTAAATTAAACATGAGATATTGGATTTAATCAGAGACTTTTGCTTTTTATTTAGTTTTTTTTTTTTCTTTTTCTTTTTAAATAGTCTTTTGTGCTTGTATTTTGTCATTTAGTGCAGTAGAGGTAAAATTTTTCCTTAATGAAGAATGTTTTTCTGGTGGTTTGGAATATGTGTATATTACCTGTTTATTTGCATTATTTGTTGCTAAATTTGTCATTTTATTTGTGACTTTGTCTCTTCTGGGTTTTAAAACATAGGAAACATGGTAGGTCATTTAAGGGTTAGAACAGCTAAGGAGAATATACAGACAAGTTTGTTTTAATGCATATTTTTAATTTTACAAAATTATTTGTATTGATCTTTGTTTTTGTTTGTTTGTATTTTCTTCTTGGTGTTCTAATTACTAAAGGTAATAGTTTCACAAACTATGTTCTTTCTTGTAAAAAGAATCCCTTTATTATTATTTAGCAACATGTTTTAAATAACAGCATTTAATGTTTGTTTGTATTTTTTCCCACCATGTTTCATCTCCCCATTCTAATTTTGTATTTTCTTGTTTTTAGCATTTCTCTTGGTTATGTGCCTTGCAAAAAATGTTTCAAATGCCTTGCACAACTTCATGGAAATTGTTACAAGAATCTTACTGTACATGCAAGTGAAAGTCCTTAAGTATTAATGACTTTAAATGATGTCCACATAATGTCTGGCCACATTCTTTTTTAAAAATACATTTTCTGTATTTTGGAAAACTTTGTTTTGATTTTATAAGAAAGTTCTCATCAAATTCTGTATCTGCTGAACTTGGAGAGGTAACTTTTTGTGCCTCCTTATACAACATTTATCTTCACTGGAGTGTTTCATAGATCCAGATTTTATTTCATCTTGCTGTATTATCTTATGCTGTGCCATTGCAAACCTTTTAACAAGTTTGCCACACCAAAGAACCATTAAAATTGAAAATATAAATTTCAGATAATCTATATAACAAAATATAAAAACAGGGTGACCATATTTTAGATTTCCAAACAGAGGACATTTTTTTTTTTTTTTTTTTTAATTTGCTTATTTTGTTTGTATAATAAAAAAAAGAAAACTGTCACGGTGCACACACGAGCGAGGAGCAAGGAACACGCAAACGTCGATAAACTCAAATTAGTCTTTAATAACGACATCAGGGCAAGACAAGGCAAGGCAGACTCACAGAAACATCGGGGAGTAACGAGTAGACCAGACAACACGAAACTGAACGGGCAGGAACTAAAGTACACAGGTTAATCAGACAAACAGCTGGACAGACTTAACTAATAATCACATTAAACAAGGACAGGAAACAAACCAAATAAAGGAAACAAGAGGCGGGAACACAAGACACACACGACAGAGGACTGACATTACTCCCCCCTCCCGAAAGCCTCGACCTGAGCCTTAACAGTTCCATCAGGGAGGGGGGGTGGGCGCTCTGGAGGCCCCTCAGGACAGACACGGACTGGAACACAGGACGGGGACCTCCAGAGTGGAAGAGACAGACGGAGGCCATGGCGGTGCAGGGAGCTCAGGAAGCCATGGCGGTGCAGGGAGCTCAGGAAGCCATGGCGGGTGGTCTTCGTGGCCGTGGCCTCATTCCTCGGCCCACCCACTCCACCCAGAGCTCTACTACCCCCCCCCACCCCCCAAAAAATTTCCTTGGGGAATCCAGGGGGTATCAGGAGCCCTCCGGGGCCAAACAGACAGGAACCTGATAGCCCTCCAGGGCTAAACACACAGGACAGGACAGGACCGCCCACAGGAACAGGAGCCCTCCTGGGCTAGCTCGGAAGCTGAGGCTTCTTCTGGGCATGACAAGGAGTCAGGGGCCCTCACAGGGTCCCTCAGCAACCGCTTCCACCTCAGCAACAGGGAGGCAGGCGGCTGGAATGGCCTCCATGGCCACAAGACAAGGAGCCACCTGCCCCAGACTAGTCTCCATGGACAAGAGAAGACAAGGTAAGTTTAAAATGTTCCTGTGGGCACGACAAGACACAACTGGCACTCCTGGCCGGAACATGTGGACTTGATCCACGGAGCTAGGGATAGCGGCGGCCGGCGAGCATGAGTCAGCGGCAATCTGGCGGGCATTGAGTCAGAGGCGGGCCGGCGGCGTGAACGGGCGAACTGGAGGCGGGCTTTCCACATGCATTCCTGGCGGGCTTGCCACATGCGTTCCAGGCGGGCTAGGGTGAGCCGCGGACGGTGGCGGACATGATCCGAGCCGCGGGCCGCGGCGTGAACGAGCGGCAGCCCGTGATCTGGACTGGGGAGCCGCGGACGGCGGCGGTGATTTCCCCGCGAACGGTGGGCTGGAGAGGCTCGCGGCCAGCAGGCTCGCGACACTCGCGGCATTCTCGCCAAACTCCCAAGCGTTGCTGTCATTGGCTAAGGCGGAAGGACGAGCGGCGACTTCCACGCCACGGGGCAGACAGACAAAAACAAAACAGGAACAAAACAAAAGACTTTCAAAAACGAAAAACAAAACGAGGTGAAGGGGCGCCGCTTACTGTTTCGGTCTGGTCTTCTGTCACGGTGCACACACGAGGGAGGAGCAAGGAACACGCAGATGGCGATAAACTCAAATTAATAGTCTTTAATAACGACATCAGGGCAAGGCAAGGCATACTCACAGAAACACCGGGGAGTAACGAATAGACCAGATAACACGAAACTGAACGGGCAGGAACTAAAGTACACAGGTTAATCAGACAAACACAGCTGGACAGACTTAACTAATAATCACATTAAACAAGGACAGGAAACAAACCAAATAAGGAAACAAGAGGTGGGAACACAAGACACACACGACAGAGGACTGACAAAAACAAGTAGATATAATTGAAAAACAATAGGGAATGCTAGTGTTAGAGGGTCATTTTAAAATAAAAATAAAACAAGTCAATAGAACAGAAAAAGAATAGATAATGCTAGTGACAGAAGGTCATTTATAATAAATAAAAAGAAAATAAGTAAAGAATAGAGAAAGAATAGAGAATGCTAGTGTTAAAGGCTCTTTTTTCTTTTTACATAAAACAAGTAGTTAGAATAGAAATAGAATAGAGAGTGCTAGAGTTAGAGGGTCAAATAAAGATGAAAGATGTTTTCAGCTGTTTCTTGAAAATGATTGACTCAATTGCTTGGATTGAGTTGGGCAGGTCATTCCACCAGGAGGGAACAGTTAATGTAAAAGTCCATGAAAGTTTTATCATAGGTAGAATGCAAAATGTTTGCAAGCATTTCAGTCAAATGTAACGTATACAATATTTCAAACCTTTAACCCACTTGGGACAACCCATGGTAACAGTTTAAAAGTAGCCCAATTCTGTGGGAAAAAAGGGGACTTGGCAACCCTGCATCCAACAAGAGTTGCAGGAGTCAGATTTGACTGATCACAGGTCAAGAATAAGGAGAGATGACTGACAGACCATTCTGGAGTATTTGCTGCTCAACAGATCCTGAGCTCACTGGCAAATATATGATCTTATAAGATGTGCTCCCTTTACACACAGAGTGCGTGTGATCGCGAAATCGAAAGTGAAAGTGAACAGCGCGAACGCTCATTCAAAAGAGATTTAAATACTCAACATACTGAGAGCGGCTACCTGATGCGCCAAAATTATATACAATATTAGGATGTTTAAAGGAGTGGACATGAAAATCGCGGGAGCGAAACATGTTGCAGGAGCAGGCGGCAGTGGTACGCGGCATTTTGGACGATTAGGAAACTACATTTTTGTAGGTCCAAAAAGAGGACATGTCCGGGGGGAAAAGGACATATGGTCACCCTAAAAAGTGAAAACAAGTATAATCATTCAAAATACAAATCCAACACCCTCTGCAAAGGACAGGTAAAACGTGCAGGATAGGAAATCAGTATAATCTTGAACTGTCATGGATAAGGGCATTGTTTTGTTATTTTACTAAAATGGAGCCATAGAGTATTAACTATTTATAAGTAGAGGGAACTAAATCCTAGTTATAGAGGAACTGCTTAGAATGAACGTCCTTCATCATCTAAGTTTACTCACATGGCATTTCACAAGGTAGCAAATTGCAAATAAGCCCAAAGGAATAACTTATTATTCAAAGCTAAGCGTTTTATTTTATAAGAACAACTCTGCTCATAAGAAGTTGCTAAAGGTTTGTTGGATAAACCAGATCTTGGAACAGAATGCATTCTGTGCTTGATTGCTTTCCACATTTAGTCTCATTGGCCAACAATACTTCCAGTGCAGTGCAGCATATGAAAACTGTAAGAAAATTAAGCACAAATTACAACAGGACAACTCAATATTGATACGATCCAACTTCATGCTAAAGGTGTTTAAAGCTTCTGGATCTCATTGCTGAAATTGTATTTTTACTATATTAAATAATGGTCACACTTTATTTTAAGGTCCAATTCTCGCTATTAACAAACCATTAACTCTGACTTTTGCCTTAATAAACTCCTAATTTGCTGCTTATTAATAGTTAGTAAGGTAGAATATGGAATATGTAAATTATGGTCATGCAGAATATGTGTTTTATAAGTACTAATAAACAGCCAATATGTTAACAATAGGCATACTAATAAGCAACTAGTAAATAGTGAGAATTGGTCCCTATACTAAAGTGTTACCTAAATAATATTATACATGATATACTATTTTAGAATATAACATAATTGTGATAGGCAGTTATTAGAAGTATTACTGAAAGAATTGCAGGCTCCTCAATTTATAATGGCAGGATATGATACTGGAAGCTCACGTAGCAGTGAGATTTTTGAGCAAATACATAGGCAGTTAGTATGCATCTCTCACTGAATGCTTCTGCTCAAAATAACCAGACTTAACACAGAGGACATCAACTGTTTTCGACTCCTTGGCACCACACCAGAAATGCATTTGGTTAGGAGGGTCATTCTTTATCATAAATAGAGAACAAAAATACAGGCAAACAGAATAAGACTAAATAAGTGACTGCTATAATTAAAGTTCTTTGAACAAGATCGACAACTTGCTTCATGGACTAAAACAAGGTCCATGCATTATTATTTTTTTTTTTTTTCTTTACAAGCTATAACCTTTGATGACCTC
>JAFVLL020032263.1:20000-21753 GCA_021397915.2 Tor tambroides | reverse complement strand
GTGTGTGTGTGTGTGTGTGTGTGTGTGTGTGTGATGGTAGCAGGTGTGTCTGAAGTATCTGGTGTAAATCCGGCTGTGAAAATGATCTGTCAGTGTTATGAGTTCAGTGACATCATATTCCATATTCACACGTACGTGTTTGTTTAAGCTTTAGCGCAGGCTTTAGCATGCACTGGATAAATACTCTTTGTCCTTTTTCCCAGAAGAGTTCAGCTGGATTACAGGAGATTTATCATTTCAAACCTGTCAGCTCAGTTTACTTTTACTTTTTAAAAAGACTGTGACCTCTTCCATCACACTAATTGTGCTGTACATACTGCGTAACAGGGCTGTGTGATTTTAGAAATATCTCATTGTAATTTTTATGATAAGAGAATAATTTTTCTGTTTATATAAAAAAAAACATAAAAAGCAGCTTGTCAAGATAAATAAACAACATTAAAACATTTCTTAAAATGATGCTTAAGTGATGTGCATTCTGTAATTGATTGTGGTATTGAATTCCACTGATGTGATGCTCTGAATGAGAAAACAGCTTGACCTAACCAGGATTTTCTATGCGATCAGCTTTAGCTGCACCTCTAGTTACTCTGTTTTCAATAGATTTAAATTTAATAAAATCAACCAGAGGAGGAGGAGCTAAACCATGCATAATCTTATAAACATTTTTAAACTTCATGATGTTTTCCCAGCTAAGCAGGTTAAGACCTGGTTTCACAGACAGGGCTTAGACTAAGCCAGGATTAGGCCATAGTTCAATTAGGACATTTAAGTAGCTTTTATAAATATGCCTTAGATAAAAACATTACTGGTGTGCATCTTGAGGCAAAACAATAAATCTGACATATTTTAAGATTTTACCTGAAGCTTTGAACAGTTCTGTAGCTTTGCGGGGAGCTTTCTTGAAGCGTCAGTTCTTCTGGATTTAGTCTGTCTCAGTTTGTTCATATAATCACAGACAGACTGGATGATGATCAGATCAGATCTCAAAAATCTCCCTGGATTATTACAATTAATGGCTAAATGAGTGTTTCCTACTGACACACTACAGCAAAAGAGAGAAATAACTGACTTCAAACCATGTTTAGCTGCTGGAGATACTAGTGTTCTGATCATTTTGGCCTCCGCTGTATGAATGTTTAACTGGAGGAGAGAGACAGACCTGAGCTTGTGTCCGTCTGCAGGGCTGGACCGGAGCAAACTGATCAATCTGGCGTATCTGCTGGGCAGCGATTACACCGAGGGTGTTCCAGGAGTGGGATACGTCTCCGGGATGGAGATCCTCAACGAGTTTCCCGGAGCCGGTTTAGAGCCGCTTGTTCAGCTCAGGTCAGAAACACTGCGGAAAATATACTTCCTTTAACTGTAAAAGACCATAAAAATGCTCCGGTAAATCATTAATTCAGATTTTTTATTGTCATTGTACTTTTACATCCAATGAAATTGTAGATTTTGCAAATTATTTAAACAAAAAAAAAGAAAAAAATTTAAATAAGCAACATATTGCACATAAGGAAAAATAATAATTATTATTATTATTAACAAGACTATATATGGTGAAAAACTGGAAAATGGGACATTTTATGTAATTTTACTATTAAAAAAAAAAAACTTTAAAATGCACAGATTTTGGTAGTAAAAATTAAGTCATCTTATAATTTAGTGAAAAAAATATAAGCTGATATTTCCACAATTCCCTGAAAACTGAAAAGATTTTTAAAAATATATATATAAATAAAAATGTTCCCTGAAA
>JAFVLL020032263.1:0-17500 GCA_021397915.2 Tor tambroides | reverse complement strand
CATGCATGTGTTTGTATTTATATATACATAATAAATATACACAGTACACACACATATATTATGTAAACAAAAACTTTTATTTTGGATGCTAATCATTTATTAAAATAAGGTGAAATAAAATGTGCGTATGGAATGAAAAACTTTTAGAAATGTTGCCTTGAGAACTAAATGAAATATATTTAAGTACTAAAATAACTACAACTAAAGCTGAAATAAAAAATTAATTGAAACTGTATAGAAATAATTATAAAAAAAGGTTTAAAAATGACAAAAGCACATTATGAAATTACTAAAATGGAATTAAAATAAAAACTGACAGTATAAAAATAAATAATACTAAAATAACACTGATGATTCATTTAGATCTGTTTTATTGAACACATTTTTTAAATTCCGTACACTAAAAATCAATTTTTAATATTTGTGAAAGAAGTCTCTTCTACTCAGCAAGGCTGCATTTATTTGATCAAAAATAGAGTAAAAATTGTAAAATATTATTCTAATGTAAAACAGCAGTTTTCTATGAGAATGTGTTAAACTGTAATTTATTTCTGTGATGCAGCGCTGTATTTTCAGCATCATTACTCCAGTCTTCAGTGTCACATGATCTTCAGAAATCATTCTAATATGCTGATTTACTGCTCAAGAAACATTTCTGATTATTAGCAATGTTGAAAACAGTTGTGCTGCACAATATTTTTGTGGAAACTGTGATGCATTTTATTTTTCAGGATTCACAGATTAATAGAAAGTTCAAAAGAACAGCATTTATTTGAAATAGAAATATTTTTGTGACATTATACTGGCACTTTTCATCAATTTAATGCATCATTGATCAATAAAAGTATTCTTTTTTTTAATCCAGCTTAATTAATCACAGGAATAAATTACATTTTAAAATCTATTCCAATAGAAAACAGTTAGTTTATGTATTTCACAATATTTACTGTATTTTTCATCAAATAATGTCAGCGTTGGTGAGCAGAAGAGACAAAAGTCTTGTCAGCTGTTTGTTTTCTATATGTGACCCTGGAGCACAAAACCAGTCATAAGAGTTAATTTTGTGAAATTGAGATTTATACATCATCTGAAAGCTGAATAAATAATCTTTCATTGATGTATGGTTTGTTAGGGTAGGACAATATTTGGCCGATGTTTTCAACTATTTGAAAATCTGGACTCTGAGGGTGCAAAAAAAAAAAAAAAAAAATCAAAATGTTGAGAAAATCACCTTTAAAGTTGTCCAAATGAAGATCTTAGCAATGCATATTACTAATCAAACATGAAGTTTTGATATAATTATGGTAGGAAATACACAAAATATCTTCATGGAACATGATCTTAATATCCTAATGATTTTTGGCGTAAAAGAAAAATGGATAATTTTGAGCCATACAATGTATTGTTGGCTATTGCTACAAATATACCTGTGCTACCTGTGCTGCAGGGTCAGGTGTGTTTACTGTCTGAGTGTTGTCTGTCTGTCTGTCCGCAGACGCAGCTGCGCATCGATTCCTTCTTCCGTCTGGAGCAGCAGGAGTGGCAGTCGAGGGGCGGGGCCACACTGCTGATGTCATTGAGGGCGGAGTCAAGCAGCTCCAGCTCAGAGGCGGAGCGTGGGCGGGGCGTTGCTATGGTTACGGCGCGTTCTGTGTTCAAGGGCAAAATCAAGAGGAAGAGGAAGGAGCAGAAACAGATGATCATGACAACAAACACATACAAATAAACAGTTTACATGGGAAATTAGATGATGCTGTTTAATTAATATACTGGGATTACTTGAGAAATGCCAAACATGAAATCATGAAAGATAAAGAATGACATCAGTATTTCTTCACATTAGAACAGATATACCTACCTTTACTACCTTTTCTATTGCTATTTTTCTATTTCTATTTTTTTTTTTTACAAACTTTAGATGAATTTGCAAAAAAAGTTTGTTTCTTCACATAAAGAACTATAAAAGTATGAAAAACTCATGTGTCTAGTGCTTTTTATTTGATTAATAGACCTAGAAAAGTCATATAATTAATGAAGTCATTATATATATATATATATATATATATATATATATATATATATATATATATATATATAGGACAGCAAATTTGCAATTTAAATGCCACAATTTTCCATCCTGCATGTTGGATCTGGATGTAAGAATAAAAACTTAATTTACTTTTTATTTCATTTTTCAATTTTTTGTCCTTTTTATTTTTTAGGTTTCACTTAATTCATCATATGGCAAAATTATATTTTTTGTGGCCAAAATGTATTTGAATATATATATATATTGAATATATATATATATATATACACACACACACACACATTATATATATATATATACACACATATATTGTGTGACCTGGAAAAGTCATGGAAATAATTTAATCTTTTTTTTTTTCCAATTTTTATATTTAGTGTGATTTATACATTAGATTTAAAAAGTAATTAAAATGAATACATTCTAAACAATTATATGCATACCAATTTCTAAACACTCCTAAATCAAGTTCTGTATTATATTGGAGTAGAAATTTCTATTTGTGAGTAAAAAATATTAAATAAATTAAAATTAAATAAATTAAATTATATATATATATATATATATATATATATATATATTAATTATTTAAAAAAATGAAATAATCATATATATTAAAAATATGATTATTTCACGTATTTATAATTATTTTTATGTGTGTGTTGACCTGAGGGGAGAACAAGAAAGATGCTATTTTTGCTCTAGATGTCAGATTGCTGGATTATTGCTGCAGTTATATAACTAATACTACCGCAGAGTGTTTGTGTGACTGTAAAGGTCAGAGGAGCTCAGCTGCTCATGGTGTTTAATTTATGATCTCAGTCAAACAATCATCTACATTCTGCTCCAGAAGCGGATCCAGATCGTCTCTTGTGTTTGAGGGGATCTGTTTACTCCTGGAGGATCTGACGGGTTCCCTTCACTGACTGACCTGCATTTACTGCACGGCTGCTGCTGTCAATCATCTCACACACACACACACAGAGACACACACACACACAGACACACTCACACACACACACTCACACACACACACTCACACACACTCTCTCTCTCTCACACACACACACACACACACACTCACTCATACACACACTCACACACACACTCACTCATACACTCACACACACACACACACACACACACACACACACACACTCTCTCTCTCACACACACACACACACACACGTTTGTTTTGTGGTTTACAGGGACTCTCCTGGAGCGTAATGGTTTTTATACCGTACAAACTGTATGGGCTATTTATGGAGCGAATTTTGTGCCAATATTCATCAAACAAATCTGTCAGGATCCTGCCCTGACAGTCTTGTCTGTCCTGTCTTTGTTTAATGTATCTTTGTTCATTTTGTGCCTGAGCACATGGCTGTGTCTTTGTTTGTGTTGGCCATGTGCTCCCTTTGTCCTGCCCCCTCATTTCCAGTTACCACGCCCCCTTGTTTAGTCCTCGTTTACTTGAGCGTGTTCACCTGATCCTTATGTGCTCTGCTCCCTTTATATTGTGCTATCTTTTCCTCTCGTGTTTGCTGGTTCGTTTTGTGCTCATCTAGTTAGTCTGGTCCTGTAGTTATCGTCGTGATAGTTTTTGAGCTAGTCAAGATAAAGTTCTTGTTGTATTTTTCCCTAGCCTTATTTTTTGGCTTCTTTAGGGTTTTTGTTTCTGTCTAGTTTAGCAGTTCTCATTCTTCCCTCTTTAGTTCTCTGCAAGGTTGCAGTCTTGTTTTTGTTTTTACTTTTTTCCTTTTGTTCTCCTTTGGCCTAGTCAATTTGTCTTTAGTATTTATTTTGTTTTCTCTCAGTAGCTAGTTTAGGTCATCTTAAGAACTCCTATTTCTCTTACATATTTTGTTCCTTTTCTTTCTAGTGATTTTAGTTATTGGATTTTTTCCCCCCTCGTCTTTGTTTTGCCAGTTTTTGTTGCTCTTGTTTTTATCTCCCTTGGTGTCTTGTCTTGAGTCTTGTCTGGCTGTGTGTGTGTAGTGTTGGTTCCTGCTCTGCTCTGTGTCCCTCCAGGTTGCTGACTCTCCTGACCTGGACGCTTCTGTGATTGCTCGAAGTGTCAAGCCCCTGCTTCCTTGAGCTCCTGCCCTGTGGCTGTTAAGTCTGGATCTGTCTCAACTTGGACCGACCTGTTTTCCAGTTGTGTGCTCTCGACCAAGCTGCCCTATTGTTTGGACTGTGTCCCTACCTCACCTTTCTTGTGCTGTGACTTTGTATCAATAAATATCACCCCCCTGCTCATTCTGCATCTGGGTCTTCCCTTGCCAAACCCTGACAAAATCCAGTGTTTTGCAAATAAACACAATCTGCTTTGCAAAGAAAAACCCGACTTTCAAACAAACACAAAGTGATTTGCAAATACAAAACTCTATTTGAGAGAAAATGCAGAGGTATGGACAAATATATGTACTGTGTGTTGCAACTGTGAGACTCATTTGCCTTTTTATGAGGAAACTTGGCTTGATTTTCTCACAAATGCGTGCGGGCAGATTTTCTCACAAATGCGTGCAGGCTGATTTTCTCATAAATGGGTGCGGACAGATTTTCTCACGTGCAATTGAGCAACTTTCTTTTCCAAAAACAGCAGATGGCGCTGTCGGTCAATTTATGCTAGTCTCCCGAGACCCGAAACACCTCTTTACCTTTTCAGACCAATATGAGTGGGGAACAGGTGAGTCTTACTATCTCTATAATTAACCATTTAGATGTTTTCACAAAGCGACCCTACTACAGTGTCAGTGAAATTCACAACAAGTGCTGTAAAGTTATTAACATGATTGATTAGTTCAAAAATCAGGAGTGACATGGCTAAACATTTAACTAGGCAGTCTTTCCCTATAAAAACTGATCCATTCTCCGTACCTCTTATCTGTTGGATCGCGGGATATAGAATATACATACGTATATATTGATAAAATTGTTCAACATTCAAAACAATGCAGGGGTATAACAATATATCGTGTCACAATATATTGTAATACTAAAATGCAAATGTATAATGGATAATCAAATACAAAAGGTTTGGCTTTATATTTACATTTATGAATATGAAATTAAATTTTTAATAGTTTTAAAATTTAAATTATTCAGAAATTATTTTAAAAACAGAATTTTTGATATTTGTAAATAAATTCACCACAAATGTATAAATATGAAATTTAGAAAAAAATATTTAAAGTAAAATATGTAAATTAAATAATATTTAAGAATGATTTGAAAATATTTGAAATATTTGTTTATTGCTTATTTAAAATAATTAAAATTTTTGAAAATGTATCAATATGAAATTTAATGTAAACTTATTTAATTTTTTAAAATTATGCTCATTTTCATATTTAATTTTTTTTTTAAATTACAGAAATTTCACAAATATGTATGAATATGAAATTTATTATTACATTTAAATAAAATTAAATATTTTTAACTACATTTAAATAACTTAAAATATGTAACATAGTATTATATTATAAAAATATATTATTTTTAAATTATTAAAACTTAGTGAAAATTTTATAATATGAAATTTAGTGAAAATTGAAATTAAGAATTATTTTAACATTTTGAATTAATTTTTTCTAATTTAAATTTAGTGAAAATGTATTAATATGAAATTTAGTGAAAATTAAAATGATTTAATAATTATTTTAACATTTTTAAATATTTTAATATTTTTTAGTGAAAATGTATTAATGAAATTAGGCAAAAATTTAAATTATTTAAAAATGACTAAAATTTATAAAATATATTATTTTTAATTATTTAAATTTAGTGAAAATGAAAATTATTTAAAAATTAAAATTTTTAATATCTTTAACTTTTCTATTTAAATGTAACAAAAATGTATTTATAAGAAACTGATCAAAAATGATTTTTTTTTTAATTAAATATTAGTTTTAAATTATATAATTGTAACACAAATTAAATAAACAATATAACATTATTTAGTTATATTTGAGGAGATATTAGCAAAAGCATACCACGCTGTTGTTCTCCACCTGCAGGTGCAAAGGTGACCTCCACGGACCTGCCGGATGTTCTGGGAAACCTGAGACACAATGTGAAGCACAACACCAGAGGACTCTGCAGACACGAGCCGCTTGTGACCGAGCTCAGCTGGAGGAGCGATTCCCGCGGGACACCTGTCGCTTCGACTACATCACGGCCGCAGATGTGGTGTATGCGCATCCGTACCTGCAGGAGCTGATGGAGACCTTCATGCACCTGAGCTCATCCTGTGGGCCGTGAGGTTCCGTCTGGATCCGGAGAACAGCTTCGTGGATGCCTTTGAGAAGCACTTTCACCTGGAGGAACTTTACAACCTGCCCAGCCTGCGAATAAAGCTGTACCGCACACAAAAATGATGTGTTTGACCTGAAGGGCCCCTAATATATTAACAGAACTGTAACTATAATATGTTACAGAAACAGAAACTGGGTGGGATGAGATAAGCAAATTAATTCATTCATTTTGTGATTCCAAATGAAGTTCTTAGCAATGCATATTACTAATCAAAAATGAAGTTTTGATATATTTACGGTAGGAAATTTACAAAATATCTTCATGGAACATGATCTTAATATCCTAATGATTTTTGGCATTAAAGAAAAATGGATAATTTTGAGCCATACAATGTATTGTTGGCTATTGCTACAAATATACCTGTGCTACTGAAGACTGGTTTTGTGCTGCACAAAAGCACAAAAACTGCTTTTTCTACACACTTATTTCTATACTTATTTCTATTTGAGCATCCTGTATAAAGTTCACTCTCCTCTACTCTGATCTCTATCGTATTTTAGCCACATAAGTCAAAAAATCATGCATTTGTAAATCATAAATATGACAAAATATCATAATTATGAGATTATTTCAGATCATTTCAAAAAATTGAAATTATTACATTAAAATTAATTATAACATACTAAGTCAAAGATATAAGGAAAAAGTCAAATTATAACAAAAAGTCAAAATTATGACAAAAATTTAGCTTTTTATTTCGGAATTATGACTTTTTAATCTCAAAATTGAGATTTTCTCATAATTATGATTTATCTCATAATTATGACTTCTTGATCTCATTATTTTGACGTCTTCCTCATAATTATGATTTTCTTTTCTCATAATTGACTATTTAATCTCAAAATTTAGATTTTTTTCTAATAATTATGTTTTTTTTAATCTCATCATTTTGACTTTTCCTCATAATTATGATTTTTTTCCTCATAATTATGACTTCTAACCCAATCATTTTAATGTTTTCCTCATAATTATGACTTATTTTCCTCATAATTATGACTTCTAAACTAATCATTTTAATGTTTTCCTCATAATTATGACTTTTTATCTCATATTTATCACTTCTTAATCTCATCATTTTGACTTTTTCCTCATAATTATGATTTTTTTTCTCATAATTGACTATTTAATCTCAAAATTTAGATTTTTTTCTAATTATGATTTTTTTTAATCTCATAATTTTGACTTTTCCTCATAATTATGATTTTAAAGATCATAATTATGATTTCTTAATCTCATCATTTTGACTTTTTCTTCATAATTACGACTTTTTCCTCATAATTATGACTTCTAAACCAATCATTTTAATGTTTTCCTCATAATTCTGACTTTTTATCTCATAATTATGACTTCTTAATCTCATCATTTGGACTTTTTCCTCATAATTATGACTTTTATTGCGATCCACGTAAATGTAAATCTTTGTAAGTCGATCAGTTGTGAGCAGTGATGTTATTTTCATGCGATCATGTTTTTCATTACATTCACTCTCTTAAGTTTTGAAGACTTTTTGACACAGAAATTTCACTTTAACAACATGAGCATTTTCAGTACTTGGAAATAAACATGAATCTTTCTGATGAAAACAGCTTCTGAATCTCTACAGTGTTTACAGGCTTTTCTTCTTTGTCTCTTCTAGATGAAAGCAGAACTGATTTCTTGCACAGTTTCCAAGTTCAGAAGAACCAGATGTGTTTATAGCGGCACGTAGCAGTAATGGATTACAAACATGTTTTGGTTCTTCTGAGGATCATGTAAACTGTCTGTTGATGATGTATAGAGATATTTGATCCTGGCATCATGTGCTGGAGTCTGGCAGAGCCATTACATGACGCACACCACATATAATCTACATAAATGAACCCCTGCAGAAGAGAGATTTAGAAAACATCCCAATGCAGGAAAGCCAGTCATTTTAACATAATCTCTTCATGCATGCATCTGCCAAACGCTGTAAACGTGGCTCGGCGTCTCCATTGCCAATCCACCAAAATATCCTCCCCTACATGGTAAAGGTGTTCAATCGCCCACTGATTCCAGAGGGTTTTGACAATCATACAAGAAACTGGAGAGCATACAGAGAGGATTTAGGGCGATGAACTCATGTGTCCTCCAGAGATATAATGAGTGTTATATTGGGTTTCCCTTCTGTGGAATCCATTTAGCGCATACCAGCTGCCTAGACTCAGAGAAACCAACAGGGACGGAATTAATGAGCAAAAAATAAGAGAGATTACACTGCAACACACACCAATAAAAATTAATTACATTTTTAATTTTAAAAAAGCCTATTTTTTACATTGTGTGCATTTTACTTACCCTGCAAAGCACTGCAATAAATAACGTATGATGCATGAATTATTGCATTTAAACACATTTTAATTTATCAGTATTTTTATTGTATTATACTAATTGAGGGAGGACTGATTTTCTTAAAGAAAAACATGATTTTTTTGCATTGTGTGCATTTTGTTTACCCTGCAAAGCACTGCAATAAATAACATATGATGCATGAATTATTGCATTTAAATACATTTTAATTTATCAGTATTTTATTGTAGTATACTAACTGGGAGAGGAACAATTTTCTTAAAGAAAACAATGACTTTTTGCATTGTGTGCATTTGGGTTACAGTGCAATAAACAACATATCATGCACAAATTGCTACATTTTAATTTATAAATATTTTTTTCATTGAATGTGAATTTTTTGCATTGTTCATTTTGCTTACAAACAGTGTAATAAACATGATGCATAAATTCTTACATGTAATTACATTTTAATTTATCAGTATTTTTATTGTATTATAGCCTACTAATTGGTGGAGGACTGATTTTCTTAAAGAAAAATATACATTTTTGAATTTTATGCGTTGTGTGCATTTTGTTTACCCTGCACAGCACTGCAATAAATAACATATGATGCATGAATTATTGCATTTAAAAACATTTTAATTTATTAGTATTTTATTGTATTATACTAATTGGGGGAGGACTGATTTTCTTAAAGAAAAACATGATTTTTTTTGCATTGTGTGCATTTTGTTTACCCTTACAAAAAGTGTAATAAACAGCATATGATGCATAAATTTTTAATTTAATTACATTTTAATTTATCAGTATTTTTATTGTATGATAGCCTACTAATTGGTGGAGGACTGATTTTCTTAAAGAAAAATATGAATTTTTGAATTTTATGCGTTGTGTGCATTTTGATTACCCTCAAACGCAGTGTAATAAACAGCATATGATGCATAAAGTCTTACATTTAAATACATTTTAATTTATCAATATTTTTATTGCATGATACTAATTGGGAGAGGAACGATTTTCTTAAAGAAAAATATGAATTTTGAATTTTCTGCGTTGTGTGCATTTTGATTACCCTCAAAAGGAGTGAAATAAACAGCATATGATGCATAAAGTCTTATATTTAAATACATTAACTAATCTATTTTTATTGCATAATACTAATTGGGAGAAGAACAATGAATTTTTGCATTGTGTGCATTTGGTTTACGCTTAAAAGCAATGCAATAAACAGCATATTATGCACAAATTCCTACATTTCAGTTTATTTTTTGCATTGCACTAACTGGGAGAGGACCAGTTATCTTAAAGTAAACCAACATTTAAATTTTTTGCATCGTGTGCATTTTATCTACCTTAAAAATTCTCATTTACCATTTTTTTATTTGACTGACTTACTAAATCGGTGCAATAAATGCATAAAGTATTACATTCAAATGCATCTATATTTTTACTGCATTACACTAATTGGGAAAGGGACAATTTTCTTAAAGAAAACCCTGGATTATTTTTCTTTTGACTTCATATCAATTCCTTGCGTAAGTCAAACTAGTAATATCAGTTTACTAAATAACCAGATAACAGATGCTGGCTCTATTATCTCAAGGCTTCGGTGTGTCTTCACAATCTCTCTGTGCCAGCAGAAGCTCGTTCCCCATCTCCTACATCATGCTCTATTTCTCAGTGTTTGTGTGGATGTGCCTCTGCTTCATGAATCTCCAGCTAAATATAGTCACGGCAGTGTGACGCTGGAGTGTTGCGTGATGCCCGTCTATAACCTCCTCGCTGGGCGACGGCTGAGGATGCATTTGCAGAAGCACGAACCGGATAACTGTGAACAGGTAAAGCTGACCCCTGCAGACACATGGACTCCTCTGGAGACTAAAGCACGGTGAAGGTGCAGTGATGTGAGTGGAATGCAGTGAGTTCTTCTGAAGCTGCAAAATGCAAAATACAGTAGCACTAAGTTTAGAGTAAGCTTGGACTGTATAAATCCGTTGTAGTTTATCTAATTGCACCCATGCATTTTTTTTCACTTGCCTGTATATGCAAACTTTTACAAGTAAACGAAATATCCTTAAAGTCCTATTTTAAAAAAGGAAATGCTGCATTGCATCACATCATGCATTTGATGTTTATGCTACTTTGTTGAAATTGTACACTGATTTATTTGCATATTTCATGAACTAATCTGACCATGTTTGAGAAACTGGCAAAAGCAGATTTTAACAAATCAAGATTAAAAAAACACTAAATTTGTGTTTTAAATCAGTCCGTCCTGTCAGCGAGTAAATATCATCATGGATTGTTCTCAGTCTGGAAATGCAGAAGCCACAGTGGAGACGGATGGGAGCGTGAACACTAAAGATGAAGACAAAGAAAAGCATGATGGTAAGTACTTTAAAATTTATTGGCAAATAATCTCAAAATGACCTTCTCTTAAAGGAACAGCTCTCCCGAAAATGAAAATGTGCTCACCTTCAGGCCATCCAAGATTAGGATGAGTTTGTTTCTTCATCAGACTTGGAGAAATGCGTCACTGTTTCAGCAGTGAATGGGTGCCGTCAGAATGAGAATCCAAGTAATCCACAGGAAGCATTATTATGGACTCGTATTTTAACAAGCAGCAATGGTTTAAAGTTAAAAAACATCTTAATGCTGGATTAGTTTCAGCTTTTGTCTTCTCCAGATGTTAACTGATGGACTGGAGTGGTGTGGATTATTGTGATGTTTTTATCAGCTGTTTGGACTCTCATTCTGACGGCACCCATTCACTGCAGAGCAAGGGATGTAATGACATTTCTCCAAATCTGATGAAGAAACAAACTCATCTACATCTCAGATGGCCTGATCGGGTGAGGATATTTACAGCACATTTATATTTCTGGGTGAACTATTCCTTTAAACTCTGACTGAAACAGTATAGATTTAAATGAGGAATGCATCAGTTTTTCATTTGTTATATTGAGCAGAAGTCGTCCTTGTGCATAAGGCATCCTGGGAGCCCAGTGTGTTCTCCACCATTGGAAAGGAGATCTATTATTTCGCCGGTCATGAGATCAGCATCTGGGAGTCTCTCGATTCATTTGGTTCTGTCATCTGGCCAGCGGTGAGACAATTACTTTATTACATATTTGAAATATATAAGCTGAAGTGTGCCATTAGTTCAGATGTTCAAATTCTTCCTGGTGTTCAATTTCATGTTTAGAGTCACTGCAAGTCAGTCAGTTTGGCTTTTTCTGAAGAGTGAAACACTGTGACACTTTCACACTGATCTGTTTGTTTGAGTTGCCCGAATTAAATGTCAGCTTCTGACTCAACCAATCACGAGTTTGGGAGCGGGGCTATCTAACTGACTGACCAATAGCAAACAGGGATGGGCACATGTAAGGCATGTTTGAGAAAGCAGAAGAGCAAGTAATGGCACACTTCACCTTTAACCAATTGTGCATTGGTTCCTGATTGATATTCATAATCATGATACATTTTCTGAATTATTATTTAGGCTCTGGCTCTGTGTCGCTACCTTGAGTCCAATGAAGCGCCGGTTGACCTGGTTGACAAGGCGGTGCTAGAGATCGGCGCCGGCACAGGTCTCGTTTCCATCGTGGCCAGTCTGTTGGGTACGTACTAAGCAGCAGTTTTCGGGAAAGTTACAATAAAATTACAATATTGCGTTACTCCCTAAAAAATAACATTACTTAGTTACTTTTTATGGAAAGTAATGCGTTACGTTACTTTTGAGTTTCAGGGCTTACGTGTTTGTTTTTAATATAAAAAAGTTATTTTACAAATGTAAAAGCACTTTTAGGCTGAAGGAAATGTACATTCAGGTCTGTACAGTAGAGGGCGCCGCTCAAACTAATCACATGACGAATATCACTCAGGAGAAGAAAGTTCAACACTATTCAGCAATAACTAAAATCAAACACAAATGTGTCATTTTTGCTTATTAGTATGATTGAATTGTATAAATCGCAGGTCAGTAGCAAAGACATTGGTTAATAAACTGGGATTAAATACATAAATGATATTTGTCTGTCTTAACATATTTAATTATTGCAGGTTTGTATAATATTCTGAGTTTGCATTTGACTGTTTTTATTGATTTTGAGGAATATCGAATGTGTTTTAGTGCAGGTGAGATGAGTAAATACATGTTGATATTTAGTCTAGATCTACAGTAAGATCATGTTCACACACAACGCTCTGCTCTTACTCCTGATTTCTCTCAACATGGCAACCCCAGAGCTGTCACTCAATACATCAGAAACAGAGTAACGCAGATATTTCCTTCTAAATTAAAAAGTAATGCATTACTTTACTAGTTACTTAAAAAAGTAATCTGATTACGTAACTCGTGTTACTTATAATGCATTACCCCCAACACTGCTAAGCAGGAATGTCCAAACCTGTTCTTGAAGGGATGTTGTCCTGCAGAGTTTAGCTCTAACCCTAAATAAGCACAGCCAAACTTTAAACTTCCAGGTAAATGTGTTGGAGCCAGTTAACTCTGCAGGATATTGGCCCTCCAGGAGTGGGATTAGACAGCATATCACAAGCCTGTGGTTGTGTTGTGTTTTCATACCTGTATAATCATCTCCAGGTGCTTGGGTGACAGCAACGGACTTGTCTGAAGTCCTCGGGAACCTGAGATGCAACCTGTCCAGAAACACACGGGGCCGCTGCAGATACACGCCGCAGGTGGCGGAGCTCTCTTGGGGTTATGAGCTCGATAAGTCCTTCCCTCATTCGGTCTACAGATACGACTACATATTAGCAGCCGACGTGGTCTATCATCATGACTTCCTAGCAGAATTACTAGTCACCATGCGCCACTTCTGCCAGCCAGGTACAACCCTCATATGGGCCAACAAGACCCGCTTCGATTCTGATCTGGTGTTTGTAGAGAACTTCAAAAAAACCTTCAACACCACCCTGCTGGCAGACAACGGAGACGTCAAGATTTACTCCGCCACCACGAGAGAAGAAAGTGGACTAGAGACGTCAAAAGAGACTAAAGGGGATGCGAGGAAAGGAGTGGACGAGGATGAAGGGAAGATTAAACGGACAGAAGAAACGTTTATAGAACAGGTTCAAGAATATGAAAAGAAAGATGCACAATTTAGAGAGGAGCAGGCTACAGGGTATGTTGATGTGGAAAACCAGGAGGATGGGAATCTGAACAATATCAAAGAAGACCTTGAAACTGTGGATAGTGAAGATGAAGACGGCTGCTGTGAGATGGATACAGCGTCTCTAGAGCAGAAATCTGGTCAGTGATTTTAGTTCTAAAACAAGTTGCATATCTAATGAATTAGAGTCTGATTTGGTCTTTTCTTTTAGAAGGAAGCACAGAGAATGATAACCAGCAGGAGTACATGAGATCCTGGGCACCGACTATTTACTACAGACCCGGGAAAGAAGTTTACAATTTTTTGGGCCAGGAAATTACAATTCAGGAGTCCATTGATTCTTACGGTGCTACTATATGGCCAGCGGTGAGACTCTTTCAACTGCAGAATCAATGAATCATGAGAGACTAATGCACATGTGAATAGAGTATGGGCCAGATTTACTAACAGCTGGCACCAGTGCAAACCATCTTTTGGCGTTAAAATAATACTGTCGAGATTTACTAAAGGCGCACAGTGAAGAATTAGCGCTGAAAAGGCGAGGACACAGTTATTTTTGCGACTGACCTTATTGAATATGCATTTGTACGATTTTCCTTTTCAGATGCAAAATTTATGGGAGGAGAGTATTCAAATGAATCACAGCTAGATTTGCACTCGTCAAATTACTGGTATTTGTGCCATTATTTAAAGGCAGCGGCTATTTACACTCATTGCAAATAGCAATGCATTCTATTTACACCAAGTGAAAATAGTAGTATTTTTTAAAGATATGCTATTTACACTAAGTGTAAATAGCTATAGAGTCTATTTACACTATGTTAAAATAGCAAGATTTTCTGCTATTTATACTACTTATTGCAAATAGTGGCAATTATCAGCACCTCAGTATTGTCCTACATTATAAAACAGTACGCAGTAATAACGTATTGAGTGCAAATTATAGTTTTAATTCAAATTATTAAATGCATTCCACCTTATTGGGACAATAAAGCCCTCCCTACACCTACCCTAACCCTACCCGATACACTTATTTTCACCTTTTTGATTATTTCCTTCATTTTTATTTAAAATAAATGCCTTTTTGATGCAATATGAGATTTGAAAAGGGAGAAAAAAAAAGTTCAGTAAAAGGCGGACTCGAACTCGGGTCGCTCGCGTCAACAAGCATGAATCTTACCACCTGCGCCACTGTAACTAATACTGGCTTGGTGTCTTTTATTAGTCTTGAGTAACTCAATCACACGTTAGTGGGCGGAGTTAGTGTAAATAGCCTTCGCCAACAAGACGGGCTATTTGCACTTACTGTAAATAGACACTCCGTTATTTAAAACTATGTCATAACACTGTGTCATAAGTAGATCACCCACACCTGATGAGCATCGGTATATTGCATTGGCTGATATGTAAATTAAATGTTGCATCTGTGTTCTTTAATTTGTAAATCACTTGCAGAAATTTCCACGCTCATCGGCGCTGCTTTGGAATTGCGCTCTTGTGCTAATTAATGTTTAGTAAATCTGGCCCTAGATCTGCCATGACTTCAGTAACCCAAGAACTTTGCTTTTGTGTGACGCTCAGTGTTGGGCTAGTTACTCAAAGAATGCAATATATTACTCATTACTAGTTACTCCTTTCAAAAGTAATATTGTTACTTGTTACATTCTGGCAACAGTAATTAGTTACACTACTAGTTACATTACTGTTTCTTCACGCCCCACAGAAGTTGTAACTATGTATCTTCCACATAAAAATTCTTCTAGAATGTTACTAATAACATATTTCTGCCTCAACATTTGACCAAAATCCACATTGGATCGCAATCAGATGTTATTTCAAACACTCGATTGATCGTGACATTAAAGTAGAAGTGTTGTATTAATCTCATTAATTCTCATGTGTAGCTTGAAGCTAATTGTAATTTCTCCATTACCCATATATACGATTATATTTCATTATGTATTTTATCAAATCACATACGTTTTTAAGAAACTGTTTAATTTTCCAAAAAGATTTTTAATTATAGTGATATAATGTAGCACATGCTGATCAGAGAGATGTAGGTGGGATGCCAGAGTAAAGCCACAACTTACACAACAGATCTTTTTTCCTGACAAAATCAATATAATGCAATATTTATATCAGCTAAATGTAAGCTTTTCCATATTCCAAGCTTGCTTGCTGCACTGGGGACATGCATGTGCGAGTATTGAAAATTATGAAAATAAATCTAGGAATTATTTGATTGTTGGATTTTAAATCAGCGGGGTTGAGGCATCAAAAGTAATTAAGCTGTTTTATGAATGGCAACTGTAATATTATTACCGAAATCTTATTAGCAATTAGTTACACAAGTTACTGCCCACTGCATTCAAGAAAATAGGTGCAGGTATTAAGTCCAAGAAAACAGTCAAGCAAAACAAACATGGTGTACTTTTAAAATGTGATTGTATTCCTTCTATATAGGCACTCGCACTTTGTCGATTCTTGGAAAAGCCACAGAGTCGTCAACACATTGATTTACTCGACAAATCAGTTCTTGAACTCGGAGCTGGAACTGGCTTACTTTCGGTTGTCATCACGTTATTGGGTAAGCATTGGGATAAGACTCTGGTACTAATCCAAATGGTTTTGTACGTTGCAAGATAATCACTGGAGTTGCTCTATAGGTGCCAAACTAACAGCAACGGATTTACCCGAGATACTAAGTAATCTGAGATACAACCTCAACAGGAACACAAGAGGCCGGCGGAGACACGAGCCCCTGGTTGCAGAGCTCTACTGGGGTCACAAGCTGGACGAGATCTTCCCCAGATCCACACTCCAGTATGATTACGTGTTGGCGACTGATGTGGTTTATCACCACGACTTCTTGGCCGAGCTGCTGGTCACCATGCGTCACTTCTGCCAGCCGGGAACTACTCTAGTCTGGGCGAACAAGGTCCGCTATGCTTCAGATCTGGGCTTCATTGACAACTTTCTCAGATATTTTGAAATCACACTCCTTGAAGAGTTGGATGACGTGAGGATTTACGTAGCAACCAGCAAGACACCAGAGCATGAAGGTGACCAGGTGAGTGAGGAACAGGAGGACAATTATGATGCTGGGGAGCCAAACTCTACAAACGAGACCGGAAACAATACAGAGGAAGCGGAACATCTGGAGTGTGATGATACTCAAACTCCAGATGAGGCTCAAGTAGACGAAGAACTCCAGGATTTGGGAAGACCTGCAGAGGAAGAAGGTTAGGCTTGCATATTGTAGCAGTCCAATGCCAATGTGCTTATATAGGCGCTTTCGCACCGGAGGAACCTTTTTATAAGCTACGTTTTACATGGACACTTTTTGTTTCCATCGGAATGACTTCATTCTGATTGATGAATCCGAACGTAGTGTTTACATGAACGCTAAATAAAGTGATCGGGTTGATGTGAGCGTTTATATGTGACCCCGGACCACAAAAGCAGTCTTAAGTCGCTGGGGTATATTTGTAGCAATAGCCAACAATACACTGTATGGCTCAAAATTATCCATTTTTCTTTTATGCCAAAAAACATTAGGATATTAAGATCATGTTCCATGAAGATATTTTGTAACTTTCCTACTGTAAATATATCAAAACTTCATTTTTGATTAGTAATATGCATTGCTAAGAACTTCATTTGAACAACTTTAAAGGAGATTTTCTCAATATTT
>JAFVLL020032260.1:0-16763 GCA_021397915.2 Tor tambroides | reverse complement strand
TGGATGCAAGTTTACTGGTACACATAAACTGAAAACAAGGCCTGTTAAATTTAAGGTCTCCATGTTTGAAACCTTCACAAGGACATACATTACCGAACCATTCCGTGCCTTCGAAAGCTCAGATTCTTCCCACTCTTTTCCTCCCATTCAGTAAATATCCCGTCACGCTTTTAATGATCATTAAATGCGCCTCCAGATGTTGGCCAGCGGTTCGTCCTCACACAGCCCTTTCTGAGTTCCTCGACTGCAATCAAGGCACAGAGACAAGGACCTCAAAGCAAAGCAAGAAAGAAAACATGGCAACACACCACGCTCTAGATTTCTTGCCCGCTATGTCATTATTCCCAAGCAAAATAATTACAAACATTGCGCCGTGTTTACACCGTGTAGCATATGGACCTGGTCCTTTTATAGTTTTCGTAATGTGCCATTTCAAACAAACTGTCAACCTTTTTTCTTCTTGCTTGCTGTTGAATCAGGCTGAGTGCAATTCGTCATTGTTATGGATCCATGATATGCGTGACTGTGAACATCAAACACCAAACCTCTTCCTGAAAACACAAGGTGAAAAGAGAGAAACAACAACATAATGCTTAGAAGTCAGCGCAACATGTTAAAACGGAACAGTAAAAAGAAATAGTCATTTTTTACTAACCCAAACCTGTACAGAATGCTGTTTTTCCCCTGTGGAAAATAATAAAATAAAAAAAAATTAAATTAAATTAAATTAAATTAAAATAAAATAAAATAAAATAAAATAAAATAAAATAAAATAAAATAAAATAAAATAAAATAAAATAAAATAAAATAAAATAGCAAATGCTAGTTAGGCTTCACTTTTTCATGCAATCTCACCTTAAGTGACATTATAGTAGCTGAATTAATAATCAATGCTGATTTTCCAGCTTGCAAATTCTCTTAAGACGAAAGATCACTTTGAAATTTGAAGAGCAAAGCAATTTTCAGAGCAGCTGTTCTCTCTTTCAGATCTTGGTGAAAAATTACAGTGATGTTATTCTCCATGTCGGCTATCATCCATTAAGCAACTATATTTCAGGGCTAAATTGGGTGGATTTCAGGCACTGTTTAATCCAGCTGGAATTAGCAAGAGTTACAGCTATGGTGAGGAAGAACCACAGCTGAACCAGTTTATGCTGGGAAATTGGCATCATTTGACCAAAAAACAATTATGAAAAAGTAGCAGTGGCATTCCAGAAACTGTGGAGTGTTGTGGGTTTTCATAACTGATAAACAACATTGGTTTTCCAGTTCTGTGTAGTGACATTTTTTCATGATAATTCAGAGAAACCAAAAAAAAATCAATTCTGTGAGCAGAACTTCTTGTGCTATATTGACATGGTGGAACCGTTTGAATGCAAAATGATCCAGGCTCCTTACAAGAAGATGAGTTTTATCACAGCTTGTTCCTAACTCACGTCTACAGAAGAGCTTCCTCCATGTGAATATTACACGGCTCTTTGCCAGGAATACTGTTTATGTATACAGCTTTTTTCGAATATTAATGAAATTGGTTTTGGCTCGGAGGAAGACGACAGATTATTTTCATAGTGTGTCTTTTTATCTTTTCTTCTGTACTTGCTATTCTCCAGAGTGTCTGTAGAGACCCAAACTATAGTTTCTGCACACACACAAAAAAGCCAGGGATGAAATTGCACAGCTGACTATCATAGACTGGTCTTTTGAAAATGTTATACTTTGCTATCCTCCCTAATTTCTAGTCTGGGACTAGAGATACCAAGAAACCACACAGACTTTCACTTGGGAAAATGGTTTGTAACCAGAAAGCCATTGTCTCTTGCTTGTTTACTTTAAACAATTATCATGTTTTTGCTTAATTTTGTGGTTGTTTCAATGCCACCCACAGCCCTACTGTATATAAGCTTGCATGTTGTAAACGTGCACAGTATCACAGAATTATTCCATATTCACCCACTTTATTCCATATTAGGACATTTAAAGGTATAACTTTTGCACTTATAACTATCGCTATCCATAATCTGAATTCAGTTCAGTTTTAGAGATCCCTCAGCCCTCTTTCCTTTATCATGTTCAAAAACCCTTTCCATTCAAAGTTTCCATAGCCACCGTTTGACCCTGTGTGTCGTGACAGCAGCTTGTAAAACCTACAACAAGCAGCTCCACCAACCTGCTGGTAACACTATGACTCTTCCTGTTAATTTAATTTCACCTGCATAATCAAAAAGAGACCAAAAAGAGCCCGCAAATTTGTATAAAAACTATTTAGGCTTCATAAATCCTTTTGGGGTTGTTAGCATAATATCCTAAGTGTTAATTTTGTTTTCTGTGAATACTAGTTGTGGTTGGCTCCCAGCGTCTGCAGACATGGCTTGCACGCAATGGCAGATGCAGGGAATTTAAAGGCGGCCACGTCCTGTGAAGTTACAGGCAGTAATCTGAGCTCTGTGTGCCATGCATTTTAACTATTTGTGCTGCTTTCTGCTTACAATAAATGTTTTTTTAGAGCACAATTCTGTCTGACCGCCCTGTTAAAGAAGTAACCCAGCAAAGAAAGACTGGAAATCCAGCAATTTTCAGTACTGAATAAAATACTTATTTACATCAACATTTCTTTTGACTAGTCCATCATTTTGGATTTTTTTTACTTATTTTCCACTAAGCACTGGTTTATTGAGAATGTTTTTTCCGTTTACATTCTATGTTCATTTTCTCTGGTACTTCAATGAAGAATTACATTCTACCCTCTTATCCCTACATTTACTCTGTTTAATATCTCCTCAGCTGCCCATAAATTTTATTGAATGCGGAGTGTGTCTGTTTTTGTGTGTGCCGCCCAACCTTGCACTTTCCCTTATTAGTAATAGGAGAATGCATTCTGCGCTTGCTCATTATATTTACCACATTTCTCCTGACCTTGGCCAAAGTAACATCCAGAATCCTTGCTGGAAGAAACTGTCCTCAGACCAGATGTTTGAGAAGTGATTTAAACCTGGAAGAGAAACAAAGTATAAGGAATTTGAAAATGTTGGAGACCAAGTAAAGTTATGACAGAAAATGAATAAAAAATGATCGTCAGGTTTTACGCAAACTTGTGAAGTTTAAGCAGCTATTAATCAATAAATAGATTGAAAATGAATCAATAAATGAAATTTAGGATAAAAAAAATATTTTAAAATTACAGTATTAATATTTAAATATTTTCTTATTTTATCCAAGGATAAAAAATAATATATTTCAATAATAGATTAAATAAAATAATATAATATATTTTCCCAGTCACATCAGACATTGTAATGATTGAGACACATTAGTTAAATCTCACTCTGATCATAAAACTGGACAATGTATGCACAGATATAATATGACGTGAGACACCCCTGTGGGTGAGAACACGAGAAGTTTCTCACATTACATGTGATATCACACTTTTCTGTCTTGCGCAGTATCGCTGCATCATTATCTCTGTTGTTTCTCAGCAGGGTAACTGACATTACAACACTGCGGTTGATTTATTTAGGGTCATGATCTCTGTAGATTCAGGGCTTTTTGTGTCTCTGTGAACAAATAATATAGAATATTTTTCAAGCATTGGTCTAAGGCCAGTTTTCAGTTCTCTCTAAATCCTAAACTTAATATTAAAAGCGGGAAAGAGGAAATGGAAAAAAATAAAGAATAATAACTCAACAGCAAGGGAATCGTACTGATAACCAGCTAAAGTCATTATATTAATTCCAGCCAAAATGAGGATACTTCTCCCAGAGTTCACTTATTTTACACACCACCTGCGGACCCAGTTCTGTCGTTTTCAGCCATTTTAAGATCGTTTCTAGCATGATAAAGTGCTTGAGACTTGCATAAGCACTTGCTATTTTTCACAAGTGACTTTAACAAGCCAAACACACGTTCTGGTGTTGACCAGAAGTTTATAACCCCCTACCTGGGTAGGTCTCACAGGGGTGTGCACAGGTTGTAGTTCCTTCCTTAACGTCTCCTCTTTCTTCGCTCTTTCCAATACATCACCATGCTAGCCTTTAGTTACACTTATAGAGCTGTTGTAAAGAGCCAAGCAGTATTTCTGATAGGGAAATCTTTCATTTCCATCTTTTTGGAGAGTTTCCCCGTGAATACAAGGCACCCTGACAGGCTATTAATGGAAATGTCTGGCCCTGACAGCTCAGACATGCGTCTTCCTTTGCCTCTGTCACCTCATGCGATTTACATCACACTAGGCTGTTGTGTTTGGCATCAGAGCACAGACACTTTCTAGACTGCATGCAGATTCTGAGAGCCATAGAAAGGACATCTCATTTTCACAGGACATAAAAGAGACAATATTCCTATTTTCAAAGTAGAGGAAAATACTTCACACTATCTCAGTCATCTAGTCTCAAAACATGCTGTTTTTCTAAGGGAGAGTGAGTGTCTTATGACCTTCCCAGTTCCTAAAAAATATCACTTGGGTCGGATTGTACTGTACTGATAAACTCTAGAAAAAAATGTGTGCAGACAAAAGAACACAGAATGCTGTTTTGTTAGGAGTAAGATCTTGCATATATCAGAGAGAGAGTTGCTAACAAGGGCCAAAATCTGTGCACTGAGGAAAGTCATTATTAGGCTTTAAAAAAAGTTCGTTCTTCGTTCTTCTGAAAATTCAGCTTTGCATCACAGGAATAAATTATGTTTTAAAGTATATTAAAATAGTAAACCATTATTGCAATAATATTTCATAATATTACTGTTTTTTATGTATTTATGATCAAATAAATGCAACTTTATATTAATCATTTTAGTCATTAATTCAACAGTCTTTTGCAGCAAAATCTTTCTGCAGCAAATAAAAGGTTGTAATGTTGTGATCCACCTCATTGCTGGTTTGTGTCATGGCTGTTTGTTTCGGGCTTTCTGGGATGGTACTCAAATGGTTCAGGTCATACTTAGAAGGGAGAGGTTATTATGCAAGTATAGGAGAGCATAAGTCTAAGTGGACGTCCATGACATGCGGAGTCCCACAAGGCTCAATTCTTGCACCGCTCTTGTTTAGCCTGTATATGCTCCCACTAAGTCAAATAATGAGAAAGAACCAAATTGCCTATCACAGCTATGCAGATGATACCCAGATTTACCTAGCCTTATCTCCAAATGACTATAGCCCCATTGATTCCCTCTGCCAATGCATTGATGAAATTTCTTCAGTTAAACAAGGAAATTTCAGAAATTCAGAAATTTCTTCAGTTAAACAAGGAGAAAACTGAAGTCATTGCATTTGGAAACAAAGATGAAGTTCTCAAGGTGAATGCATACCTTGTCTCTAGGGGTCAAACAACTAAAAATCAAGTCAAGAATCTTGGTGCGATTCTGGAGTCTGACCTTAGTTTCAGTAGTCATGTCAAAGCAGTGACTAAATCAGCATATTATCATCTCAAAAACATTGCAAGAATTAGATGTTTTGTTTCTAGTCAAGACTTGGAGAATTTTGTTCATACCTTTATCACCAGCAGGGTGGACTATTGTAATGGTCTTCTCACCAGTCTTCCCAAGAAGACCATTAGACAGCTGCAGCTCATCCAGAATGCTGCTGCCAGTATTCTGACAAGAACCAGAAAATCTGAGCATATCACACCAGTTCTCAGGTCCTTACACTGGCTTCCAGTTACGTTTAGGATTGATTTTAAAGTACTTTTACTTCGTTTATAAATCACTCAATGGCCTAGGACCTAAATACATTGCAGATATGCTCACTGAATATAAACCTAACAGACCACTCAGATCATTAGGATCGAGTCAGTTAGAAATACCAAGGGTTCACACAAAACAAGGGGAGTCCGTTTTATGCCGCCTGCAGTTGGAACCAGCTTCCAGAAGAGATCATATGTGCTAAAACATTTACATTTACATTTACATTTAGTTATTTAGCAGACGCTTTTATCCAAAGCGACTTACAAAAAGAGGACAATAGAAGCAATCAAAATCAACAAAAGAGCAACAACATGCAAGCATATGACAAGTCTCGGTTAGCCTAACGCAGTACACATAGCAAGGTTTTTTTTTTTCTTTCTTTCTTTTTTCCCCCAAGGAAAACAAGTAGATAGAATAGTAAAAGAAAGATAGTGTTAATTTTTAAAGAAAAAGTAGCAGTTAGAGAATAAATATATAGTTGATAGAGGGTCATGGGTGTGTGTGTTTTTTTTTTTTTTAAAAAGACAGATAAAATAGAATTAGAATAGAGAGTGATAGAGTTACAGGGTCAAATAAAGAGAACAGATGTGTTTTTAGTCGTTTCTTGAAGATGGCTAAGGATTCAGCTGCTCCGATTGAGTTGGGCAGGTCATTCCACCAGGTGGGAACAGTGAATGAAAAAGTCAGTGAAAGTGATTTTGTGCCTTTTTGGGATGTCACAATAATGCGTCGCTCACTTGCAGAACACAAGCTTCTAGAGGGCACATCAGTCTGAAGTACTGAATTTAGGTAAAGGGGTGCAGAGCCAGAGGTGGTTTTGTAGGCAAACATTAATGCCTTGAATTTTATGCGAGCAGCTATAGGTAGCCAGTGCAAATTGATGAACAGAGGTGTGACGTGCGTTCTTTTCGGTTCATTAAAGATTAGTCTTGCAGCGGCATTTTGGATTAGTTGTAGAGGTTTGATGGAATTGGCTGGAAGACCTGCCAAGAGAGCATTGCAATAGTCAAGTCTGGACAGAACAAGAGCTTGAACAAGGAGTTGTGTTGCATGTTCCGAAAGAAAGGGCCTGATCTTCCTAATATTGTATAATGCAAATCTGCAGGACCGGGCAGATTTGAAAATTAAAATTTAAAACATTTAAAACATTTAATTTAAAACATTAGCCACATTTAAATCCAGACTCAAAACTCATCTGTTTAGCTGTGCATTTGTTGAATGAGCACTATGCTACGTCTGAACTAATTGCACTGTATTTTATGTATAATCATTTTCTACTCTTAACTGTTTTAAATTCATTTTAAATAATTTTTTTATCATTTATTGTTGTGATCATTATTACTATTTTTTTAATTCCGTTTTTATTGTTGTGATTATTTTTTTAAATGACTATTTCACTTCCTATTACGTAAAACAATTTGAATTACCACTGTGTATGAAATGTGCTATATAAATAAACTTGCCTTGCCTTGCTTTGCCTAAATTATAACAATTTATGATGAAAAGTGGAGAGTTGCATAGCAATTTTTTCACATTTTTAGTCAGATAGCCTATACATAATGCTGTTTAATAACCAATTACTATGATCAAATATCTTACCGAAACATTTTATCTTGCTAACCCTGAAGTCACTGGCTTTTGTAAACCCTCAGTTCATCCAAATGGATTTGTTTGGTCGTACTGTAATGGTTAAATTGCCACCTACTGCAGTCTCCATCTGAGCAGGATTTGTGCTTTGCTGGCATGTGCTCTTCGCAGAAATGGATGTCAGCAATAGTTGGAGCTGCTTTGCTGCATTCCATTCACGGATTCTGTCTGCTAAACCGATTTAACACCTTCCCTAAAAACGAGACAGAATAGAATCAATTACCCCTCAGGCAGACGATGTTTGGCACAGGGTTGAAGAGATGTGACAGCCTTGGTTCTGCTTCTTAGCAAAGAAGGATCGCAGCTCTGTAGGGAATCGTGAAGCGAGAGAGGAAGTTGGTTTAAAGGAAACTTTCTTGTAATTTCACTAGAATAACACTGTAGAACAAGAACGAGAGGGAGCCTCCCTTCAACATGAGCTGATAAATTTCATGTGCGTTATTGGTTTATTGGCATAAAGGATATAACGCTTGGCCCAGTGCCCTCAGCCTTTGATATGGTACATACTAGCACTGGTGGTGTCCAGGTTTAAAATGAAAAATCAAACCACATCTGCGTTCTTTATGGGTCTGCCAGATGCATATCAAGGCAATCAAAAGTGGTCTTACGATCCTAAAGCACATGTAGGATACCAGTAACACTGCTACCCACTGTGGACCACCAGTGAATGAACTTTGGTGTGGAGGCTTTAAAGACACACTGGTGTTGTACAAATGTATGGTCTGTTAAAGATAAAGGCAACATATCAATTTGCCAAACAGACTCTGTTATTGATTGTAACAGATTTTGGGCTCTCTCTTCAGCCAGAACAAAGAACAGAACACCTTTGGTTTTGGAGTGTATAGCGTGAGAGAGAAAAACACCAAGTTAATTGTCAGTTTTGAAAGGATAAAACACATTAACCTGTCTTAGCCACATTATTATGTTTCATCACAGGTTTGCCAGGTTTTCCTCTCCGTTCAAGTGAGACCAGCATTACTAATACTACCTCTCAAACTTAGGGTTATAAGGATTTAAACAAACCCCTTAAGTATTACACAAAAAACTTAGATATTGAAATATTACTGGCAAATTACCCCACATTGTGCTACAGATATTAATGCTGACTCATCCATTTCAAATAAATGCTGTTCTGCAGAGTTTTGAACTCTGTATTCGTCAAAGAAATTCGCATTTCCACAGAAATATTAAGCCTCACAACTGTTATCAACATTGATAATAACAAGAAATGTTTCCAGAGCACCAAATCAGAAGCTATTAAAGTGATTTCTGAAGGAAATCATATAATAGTCAGGTGACACTAAAGACTAGAGCGATGATTGCTGAAAATTCAGTCTTGCCATTATAAAAATAAATGAAAATTTATCAAACTAGAAAATGGTTGTTTTCGCAATATACCTCTTTTTACTGTATTATTCATCAAAGAAACACAGCTTTGATAAGCATAAGAGACTTACCGAAAAATCTTATACAGTATCTTGCATGTTACATGATTTTATTTTAACTAATATCCATGATATGAACAATAAAGAATTAAATAAATTGAATTAATAAAACTAACTATTATTTACTTTATTATTATTACATTTAATCAATCAATGTCCCACTCCCCTACAACTGGCTATCAAGTAGCAAATTTCATGGTGTGATTAAAATCTGCTGACTTTTTTTTTTAGGAGAAAAAAAAGTGCTCATCAAGTGATTTCATTGGATCTTTGAGGTGTTTCACAGACATTTTCTGGTCTTCCAGCTTTGAACCCACATGCTCTCCATATGCTCAAAGTTTTGTTTTTCCTCATCCTCCATGCATTGTTTTAGCTGCCTGTCTGCATGTAAAATGATTTCCTTTATCGCGCAGAGAATAAACAAATGTTCTGAGGTTCCCAAGTAATTTGTGAGCCCAGGCTACTTGTCAATGACAAACAAACCACCACCCAGCATTCCCTCCCCTCACCCTGTTGTTGAAGCCCAGCTCTGAGGCCCTTTGGGAATGGGAACCGTATGAAGTAGTATAAAATGTTATTGAGAAGGCATGAAAAGGCCAGTGCACTGCTGGAGATGGTTCTGACTGCAATGGTGTCTCACCTCTATGTGCACTGCATTGTGTTCGCCAAGTTTTACAAGCTTATGTGAGAGCAGAGTGTGTCTGACATGAAACTGGGATCAGTTAACAGGGTCTAGACCAAGGTGCACTATAAATCTCACCTCTTTTTCTTCTTTGGTGTCGGCAAGGTAACATACCATATGAAAGGCTGTATTTGCACATAAATAAAGAACACAGATTACAGTAAGTTTACATTAAAGTCTGTTTATAGTGTACTTTACATTATTTTGTTAATTTCCATAATATCAGCAATAGGTAATTGCAGGCTGTTCCACACTATACTTTTATTAATTGTGCAATATAATAATTAAAGAGACAATATGTAATTTCTGTTTGAGGCAACATTCTCCATGTTTTGTGTGAGTGTACATACTTCTTTTAGTATAACTGGGTTTGTTTGGGGAAGTCGTGGCCTAATGGTTAGAGAGTCGGACTCATAACCCAAAGGTTGCGAGTTCAAGTCTCAGGTCCGGCAGGAATTGTAGGTGGGGGGAGTGAATGTACAGCGCTCCCTTCCACACTCAATACCACGACTGAGGTACCCTGAGCAAGGCACTGAACCCCCAACTGCTCCCCGGGCGCTGCAGCATAATTGGCTGCCCACTGCTCTGGGTGTGTGTTCGCGGTGTGTTCACTGCTGTGTGTTCACTGCTGTGTGTTCACTGCTGTGTGTGTGCACTTAGGATGGGTTAAATGCAAAGCACAAATTCCGAGTATGGGTTACCATACTTGGCCACGTCATGTCACTTTGTTAATATACTTCGATTCTCCCTCATTATTTTTTCCAATATATGAAAACAAGGCTAAATTATAGTCTACTGTACATATTAAGTGCATATGGTTCCTTATTATTAATCAATATTGCATTAATTTTACAAATAAGCTGTCAAATGTATAACAGAATTTTATTTTCACCTCATCAGCTAGAAAACTGAGCTTAGTCCTCAAATATCTCCACTTGTCTGCGACTTCACATTGCAATATATCTGAAAGAGTGGAAACTATCTCAGGAATTTGGCAAGCTGAATGTCCATTTCAACTGCACCCCAAACTGAAATCAGCTTACTAGGGGCGGGTTTATCATTTTTGGGGCCCCAAGCAGAGCTTGGATTTGGGAGAGCTTTTCATTGTGTCGTCGAGGTGTCCAAGTATTTGACTGAATTATTTTGAGTAAATGCCAAGTGTGGTCTGTGATATTCATCTCACCATATTGTCTCAGAAGAACCAGGGCATAGGAATGATCTGAAAAGTGAAGAGGAGACAATAAAAAACTCATCTGCTTTGCTCGTGAATATTAATTATGAGACACTGACATAGTGCAAACAGATTTGTTAAAAAGCAGACGCAGGGTTTCTGGGGGTGTTAAAAATCCCCCCTTCCACAAACGATGGCCTTAAAAAGGTTTTAAATTAGAGCAGAAAGTCTTATATACACAAAGTCTTGACATTAAATGTTGAAAAATGAATATTCTCCACTGTATTTTTTTTGTTTGCTTTCTAATACAAAATCTAAACATCCTTACATCAAGATAGATTTACCTGAGATACAAAATGCAGATATCAAGTCTTGTTTTCAAAGAAACTGAACAAAATTAAGTGAGTTTATGCAAATATCTGTCAATAAAGTATGAAAACTTGTTTTCCTTTTAAATTAAGTTTATTTTTCTGACCCCACTGGCAGATATTTGTTCATGTTTTGAACATAAACTTTAACTGAGCATAAACTTTAATAGCATTTAATTTATATCTTGATTATAGAATCTTTAGAGATTTTCACTGGAAAACATGACAAAAAAACTAAAGAACAACATCACATTTTTTTCCAGTGTCATCAGAAATAGAGTTAATGTTATTTCCATATTATAGTTAAGCTATTTTTTGTAAACAAGTAATGGTAATCTGTAGGAAACTGCATTTTCAAACTTAAAAGTGTTGCTAATTCAACTCATTGTGCACTCCCTTTACATTTAGAGAACATACTGAAGTACTGAAGTCTCAAAAAGTCTTAAATTTACCTTCATAAAACCCACAGAAACCTTGAGATGTTTGTATGTAGGCACTGGTCATAAAAATTACTGCTTACATTTTGCAAGTTCATTCAGTTTGTTGCTATCACTACCAGTTGTTTCTAGTTTTTTTTTTTTGTTTTTTTTGCATTCAGTCTGCATGAGTGATGGTAGCTTCTGTTACTGGATACAAAGCATACCGTTTAAAATTGATATTGCATGCTATTTGTTGTCAGCACCCTATTCATCTTTTTTGAAGCATAAACAATCTATAAGTGCTTCTTAAGAAAATACAGCATATTTGTGCAGCTCGAACACTGTGTCAATAGGTAGATGGAAAAATTCCTCCACAGTGTCCTTGCCTCTACTTACTGTACCTTCCTGATGTTGGCTGAGCGATTCCACACTTTAGACCTCTGACTCCATGGGATTTCTCTCACAGGGCCTTTCCAAAGACCAATCACAGTTGGCGTGTCTCTTCACTAACACCTTTCTTAAGTTCAGCCCACCCTGCCTGAAACCAAGTTATTACTTCTATGCTGTTATTGAGCCGATTTTTAATCATATTAAATGTTAGCCACCGTGGAAAAAGCGTTCTTCTTTAAGCCCTTAATTTTAGCGCTATTCTAACCTCCATGTCTGTATTGCTTTTAAAATGTCATTAAACGTTGGCTTTGCTCCAGCTACTATACTGTGAAGTCGTAGCAGATTTATTTTCTTGAAGGGTTAATGCATTTTTTTCCCTTTCACTTTATCGCAAAACCGTTTAAATTTTCACTTGTGAATTTGGTAATAAAACAGTCAGGAGTCGAGTAACCTGTTTTATGACTTTCACATGAGCGCTGAAAAAAACACCCCAGAGCATGTTTCAGCTGAAATGTGCCTTTAATTCATGAAAGCGATCAGTTTGACAGGCAAAGCTTAAGAGCGCAGAGTATCTGATGGCCTCATTAAGATTTGAAGAGATGCAATCAGAGGTGCAAAATAAATTCTTTTAATTAGCAGCAGAAAAATCTCACAAAGCATTGTAGGAGTCAGGCTTGCCTGCATGTGCAAAACTTGTGGCCACAATCATAGGATGTTGTGCATGGTCGCAAGGTTGTTGCTAAGGTGTTCTGAGGTCTTGTCATCCCTCGGAGTCAATTTTGGTAGTTTTATCATTCATTGTATTTTAAAAAAAGAATTTCATTAAATTAAAAATTAAAAAGTTTTCTCATTAAGCTGCACAATTTGAGGTATTATTCACTTTCATAGTATCAAAATTCAACATTAACCTAAGAATAAGCAATAATAGTCATTTTTGAGAGTCTTGCTAAGCCGCTGCTCCTCTGAAATGGTGTATTTTTGTATGAAACTCCTGTTTTCCCTGCTTTTTTTGACTTGCACAGCACTCTAGATAACTCCTGACAGTGTTCAATGGTCTGACTGTGATTAAAAAAAGTTTAACTTGGCTTACCTTATTTTATTATCAGTCAAAGTGAGATTCTGGCATTGTTCTTAATTTTCCACTGTTGTTTCTCTTTGTAGAGGCATTTTCATGGGGAGCCCAGAATAATTGCTCAGTCACACCCTGGAAAATTAGAATTTCCATAATGAACATTCCTGTTTATCAAAAACACGTGAGTTAATATGGATCATTTGTTATCAGTGATATACTGTATTTATGTTGGATTTAAAGAATTAATAGGAAAAACATGGAAAGACAAAATGGAATATATTGTTAATATAATATAATATAGTGTCATATCATACCATATAATTATAAGCTGTTTTTATTATATAAGCTCTAATTTTATCACCTGATGCAGGGCATTAATAGCTCACAAAACTATTGCAAAGGAACAGATGAGATATTATATCATGAGAAATTTTGTCTGCAAGGATTTCAGCTAAGAGAAAATTGATTGAAACTGATTGAAATTGAAATAATCAATATTTTTAACCAACAAGTAGAGATATTGGTCAACATTGTATGAATTACCATCTTCATCTATCTATTTGCTTAGGTTAGAAGTTATAGATTTTTCACCTGTGATTTATTATATACAGCAGTGAGAGGAAAAATAGCAGTATGCTATTTTTGGACCCGCTCTTTATCTTTTGGGAGGCCAATGTGATGATAACCACATGGAAAATGCAGCAACAGGAATAAAAGGGCCTATTCTGTGAAAAATTCATATTTAGGTTACTTCCAGTCTTGCTAGAGAGTGGCTGGATTAAGTTGTCTGCTGACTCACATGACCAGCTGTCCAGTGGAGTAGCTGGGAAATCAGAGTGTTTAATGTCCTCTTTCCTCTCTGTTTAGATTGTTTGCAGCAGCAGTTTCTCTGAAGAGAGAACAAAACAATCATTCTCCTGTTTTCTCTCCTCTCTCCACGTCACCAAGGGACTGGAAGCCGTCCGCATTCACTCCATCGATCTCACACTCTCTCCCCAACCCAAAGCTCTGATCCAGTTTGAGATCCAGAGTCCCATGGAGATATAGAACTAAGGGAAATAGCCCCGTCTTGCACTAGCAAGGTTAGATCAACACAGTATCTGCTCAAAAATAGCAATGTGACAAAAAAAAAGAATGTCTACAAAAGGAGTTCATATTTTCTATAAAATAATTTTCATTTCTAAAATTATACATATAATGCATCACATGCATAATATATAAATGGTCCACTGGGGACATACAGGTAAGTACAGGACTGTAAAGTTTATTATTCCACCCAGTAATTTGTTTTTGTATTATGCCAATTGCTGATATATGCAGCGCAGCCTCAGCGGCTCGCCTACCAGTTGCTGCAACTTAAGTTAATCAAGCAAATGTTTTTACAAGTCATCAGAGAGCACCTTAACTGAACCTAAAGTGTGTTTATGAAAGGAAACACATTTGAAAAGTTCATTTTTGCCATATAAGAAAACTGAGTAGTGGTTTCTATCATTCAGCACAGTGGTTCTCAACTAGTGGGCCATGACCTAAAAATGGGTCATGGTGGATGGTGGGTGTAAAAACAGTGCTAAACACAAATTTGAAAATGTCATTAACCAGATAGTAGTGGATAGGTTGGATGCAAACTTTATCAACTTTTTAAAACTTTGTTCATTTTTTAAAAGTATGCTGAAAACATTTCATTTTTTGTGTACGTCAGAGACTGTGCATTCAATGAGACTCTATTTTGGCGCAAGTTCATCTGCGGAGTACATGAACCTGATGGACATGTACTATTAGCACAAACAAACTTGTATATTTTGTATGCATCATTTTTATCTCCTCTAGGCCTCAAATATGGGGAATAGTGCACTTCCTTACATTAAAATCACAATGTGTGGATGTTTTAGAAGATAGTTTCCTACTACAGCACACTTGAGAGTGGTGATTTGTGGTGTTTTGACACTTTTAATCTTCTGGTTTGGCTGGTTAACATAGTGCATTTAACCCCTGCTGGTAGATGTTGTAGGTACACCATTCTCAAGGCTAATTAGTCAATAAATAAATAAATAAGTGGTAAACACCAACTTAATCTTCTTAGCTAAGCATTTAATATTACAATATAAATTCAGAAACATGACACAGAAGCAACAAAAGAATTATATCGTGAACAATGAACCAAAATAACAACATCTGGATTTTAAAAAATGATGAAAATTATTAATTTCAATCAGTAACTTACAGACGGTCTTAAGTAAATGTTTGTGCAACATAAAGTAAACCCCAAATGTTGAGTGATTACTTTACACTTGCTGTCTACAGGCCAATTCACACCGCACCGACAGATGTAGACCAACGACGACAGCCATCCGAGTACAGTATGTCACTTCTCAGACATTCCAATACTCAAGAAACGATGATTTCTTTAAGTCCGTTGGCATTGGTCTATGCGAAAACAAGCACTGACCAATGCCAACAGACACCGATAGGGGTATCAAACTGATCTGAAAAAACCCAGTGAGTGTGTCTGTTGCCGTTTGTTGCCGTTGGCCCAGTGAACTCTATATACAAATTTTAAATATATAATATTACCTATTGTATAGATCAATGTTTCCACAGTGTTTCAAATTGACACACTCTGTCCACCTCATGAATCTTCTACAATTCAGGGTTTCCGACTCACAAATATGCCTTTGCTTGGTCATTCAAATGCTTTATCAAAAACTGTTTACTTCAAACACACAAAGAAACAGTGACCTCTAAAAGATCTTGCACTGTTTTCAATTTCTCATTGAGTCAAACTGAAAAAATATGCTAGATGACTATACTTGACCACAGAATAGTGTCCATGAGTTCAAAATCATAAGTATTGTCATCAATTAGCCCTTGTCAGCTTTGGACCCAGTAGCCACGCCAGACTCTAGTTAATGAAAATGAATTGCGAGTGATTGAGGCACACCAAGCATCATATTTTCATCACGGCAAACTCCTTTCCTTCAAAAGAGAGAAAAGAAATGAATCAAAATACAGCAAAGCATGGGAGTCTGAAATACAAGCAGCTGGAGCCACTAATGAGAACCAGCCGCAGGTGGTTGCTAAGTGACAGTGGCTGAGTGGCAGGCCTGGAGCCCGGGCCGCAGTTGCTCACCTCCCGAGCCGCCCGCCTGCCTGCCTGCCTCTCTCTCCTCACTGCAGTGGCTCTCACTCTGGCAGGGCAAGACAGGGAAGTAGGGCGGCCTGAAATGAGAACCAGACCCCTTCAGCCCTACAATTGGCTCTCTTCCCCTGGCTGTTTTTTTTTCATGTGTGTCTAAAGTTGAGAGAAAAAAGGAGCGTGCTCCAAAAATAGATTAGGGATCGCGTGCCAATGGGTTTTGAAGACTCACTTTTTTCGCTCCCTCTAGTCACGCAAGTAGCCTGGCAAGACTTTGGAAAGCAAATCAGGAAAAAACAAAACGCACACAAAAAGACAGAAGGAAAGACAAAAGGCCCTCTGGAGGTTGTAAAGGCCTTTGTATCTCTAAGGAGCGCACAAATATGGAAGTGGGCAGGGCTAATATTTGAAACCCCACCCCACAATGAATCCACTTCACATGACAGATGTAAAAGTGTATATGAAGTCTCATTTTGACATTTAAGCTCTCTTTCATAGGTCTAAAGAGACTGGGCTGCAATCTGATGGATGGAAATCTAGACAATATTTAAAGAAAGCACATTATGGGGCCCTTGGCGACTAGAAATATCCATCTTTGTGGGTCTGCCAAGCTTGGTCGGCATCGTTATGAAAGAACCCTTTAGACAAAGGGCAAAATAGACTCTTTTTCTTCCCCTTCTGCTAAAATCATTAAATTCGACAGTCGTTATTGTCATTACATTTTCAAAACCCATGCCAGGCCTACCCAGCGAAGAAAGCC
>JAFVLL020032259.1:76512-89032 GCA_021397915.2 Tor tambroides | reverse complement strand
TTGAACAAAGTGTTGTATAAATGCTTGTCCTGTCATTATAAAACTCCTTTCACTCGGCAGCTGTGAAGTGGAGCAGGACAATGTCCCATCAGTCCTTGTTTCGGATTTGGTTTTGGGTGCGGAGAGGGGCATTTTTACTGCGTGATAAATATGAGCAGCACAGCACAGTGGCTTATGCGTAATATTTATCCAGAAATGGATAAATATTAATTCTGCTGTTTAAAACAAAAAAAGAAACCGTGTAGGAGAGTGATAATTATGTGCAAACTGTGGAAAACTCTATATTTGTGCAGCGTGCGCATGTCAAAAAATCAATTCCGATTTGAAGCTTTTGACATATAAACGCGCACTTCAACCTGATCACTTTATTTAGCGTTCATGTAAATGATACATTCAGATTCATTAATTGGAATGAATTCAGTCCGATTGAAACTAAAATTGTGCATGCAAACATAGCCAGTGACACACAAACACGCACTTTCATATAAAACCACACTATGTCACGTGCTCACCTTCCTCTGAACTCCACCCATTCGCGCACACTTGGCGTCCACAGACTGGTACGTGAGCCAGAGCCCAGCGTCCACATGCTGGATATAACAGACCGAGTCGCCGTATTTGATGTCTGGAACGCCCATCCCATCCACCTCCTTCCTCAGGCCAAAGTCCAGCTTCTCCTGCAGGAGGACGAGCAGAGGATCATGGGTAAACACTGGTTCAGTCAGCAAAAATCTCAATATAAAAACCGTTTTGCTTTAAAATCATGAGCTGAATTTGAATTCAGTAGCTCTCAGCACACAGGAAGCTGAACTCAAATGACAGGAAGAGACTTTACTATGATCAGTCCAACAATGTAGGTAAAATGAGTAAATTTAAAAATGTGTATTAATTATAAACAGTTATTATAGAAGCTTATTTGCATGACAGGATAAAAATAATAAAGGTAATTGTGACTTTTTATCTCACAATTCCCACAATTCTGACGATTCTCAGAAAAAAACTCAATTACAAAATATAAACTTTGAAAAAAAGACAGAATTGTGAGATAAAAGTTGCAGTTACCATTATTTATTTATTTATTTTAATATTTTATTTTGTAATTTTTTAAACTATTAACAGACATCAATTATTCTTTCTTCAATAATAATTCTGAATCCCATTTGCTACATCAATAAAAACTCGATTCAAATTCAAGTAATTGCAACATTTTTCGAACAATCTTTTTTCTTGCAATTCTGTTTATATCTCACAATTCTGCTATTTCTCTGAAAAAAAAAATTGCAAGATTTGCAATTTCAAGAAAAAAAGTCAAAATTGTGAGATAAAAAGTTGCAATTACTTTTCTTTTTTTATTTATTACAATTTTACTTTTTTTGTAAAAAAATAATGACATTTTTAATCACTCATATGTAAAACACATTTTCTTTAAACTCATATTAATAAATCAATATTGATGAAACAATTAAGACCCATCAAAAGATTTGGCACATTATATTGTATTGGAAAGAATAACCTACAGTTTAAAGGGCAAACTAAAGGAGTACCATAAAATTTGGAATCTAAAAAATAACCAGATATCAGCACAGGCAACAAATACCTCTCACTCTACTGATCGATATGTGTATACATATGCACTTTTGTATGTGAAAATATGTGGATATGTCTGTCTTAGCCTTTGTATAACAACTTCTTTACCTGTATAATTGAATTTTTGGATGCTTTGGGGTGTGGGGAGTTAAGATATATATAAAAATGTATTTTTATGAATATTTTCATGCTATCTTCCATGTCTTTTTTACAATAAAAATATGTTTAAAAAAAAGATCTATCAGTTACTCTTTCTTTAATTCTAAAAAGGCATTATCCTGTTTGCTGCATTATTACCAATTCAATTCAAATTCAGGAACTGATTCTGAACTTAATCAACATTCTGATTTCATCCTCATATGCAGATGAACTGATCTAATGACGAGTGTTTGAGGCAGGTTCAGCTCAGGTTCGTGTGGCGTCGGTCTCACTTTTGAGGAACGGAAGCAGAAAGCTGTTGATTTGACGTCTGCTTTCTCCTTATCCATTAGCAGGAGCCCTTGATCATCCATCATGCTGAGATATTTCCCAGTGGTCACATGACGCAACCGAAACGGCTGACCCCAGCGGATATGACTGCCGCTCCACCTGCACACAGAGAGAGGACAGGCTTCAGCTTACCCATAATGCACTGCGGCACACACTAAACCACTGCTGAGTTCAGTCAGAGTATGAAAGAGGATCAGTTAATGACTGAAATAGATGTCATTTTCAAACAGTAGGCATCATTTTTGACATAAAAGAAAAATGGATAATTTTGACCCATACAATGTATTTTTGGCTATTGCTACAAATATACCTGTGCTACTTAAGACTGCTTTTGTGCTCCAGGGTCACATATAACCTACTGTTATGATGCTTTCATGTCAAACAGCAGCTCAGAGATTCAACATGAGGATGAGAAAACAACAAGATGCTCACGATGAAAACCTGAACAGATGTTGATTTGTAACTCAAAAGCAGAAAGTAAACTGTGTTGGGTTCCTGCTCCAGTATTTGGCCCCAACCCCAAAATGCCACTTTGATAAAACGCTTCAACTTCAGCATCCTGGATTATTTTTAGTATGTGAAGAGCAGAACGCAGAAGAGCTGACGTCCTGCAGTGTGTAATTAAAGGCTTCATGGGAACGCAAACACGGCTGCTGCCAGAGGGGTCAAACATGAAGGAGCGCATCAGACTGACCCGAGATTACAGTCTTGAATGACATCAGCACTGCGGCATGATGGGAAACTCACAGGGTCAAAACAATCGGTATAACCGGTCAGTCTGTGCTCTACAGTTTGATACGGAGTCACATCAGTAAGGAGCCTTTGTGTCTTTTACTTTATGTCACGTCATTTTCTTAATGTGTAAAGAACTAATAATAAATTGAAACAGAATCAGCATACTAGAATGATTTCTGAAGGATCACGTGACACTGAAGACTGGAGCAACGATGCTGAAAATTCAGTATCAATTACAGTTTAACACATATTCACATAGAAAACAGCTGTTTCCCCTGGTGTCGCATTGAGAGCTGTTTTACTGCACTTTTCCCCCAGTAGGACAGGTAGAACGCAGCGCAGATCTCAGTAATGGTGCTCTCATGTACTCGAGAGTTCCTCCTCAGCTCTGAAGTACTCTGAGCGTGTGAATCAGGACTCATTAGATCATGTACTCACGCCACTCGGAGCGTCTCCAGCCTCCAGAGGGATCTGGCGTGGATAGACACAGCTCCACCCTCATAATGCACTGTCCTGAAGGAGACAAAAACAACATGTGAGTGTCTACGTATCAGTCCATGCTGTAAATCTATAGTACATTTCTATTTTAAACAGAACAATGCAGAGAACAATCATAAATGAAGCAGAGCTCAGTGAACAAAATACTTCAAATGTCATTGTTTCTGACCATGTGTTATTAGCATTTTTTCTCAGATGTCAGATATTAGAGATCAGTAAGATCTAACAGCCATAATTGTTCTCTGAATGAAAAATAAACTATAATTTAAGTTAATTGATGTGACTGAAGTATTTGATTTTTATTTATTTGTTAATTTCATTTTATTTTATTTTATGGACTCACAAAAAATTAAAGGTAGAAAATGTCCTTGAAAATCAAAAATTGCTCCTTAATTTCGGACTCTGGCACAGCAGAAGTAGTGGAAAGAATTGAGACCAATAATGACATCACTTCCTGTGCAGCACAAAACAAAAACCACCACATTAAAACAATAGAAGTCTGTGAGAGAGTCTCAAAGGCAGCTGAAGTTTGAGAAGCGGAGCTCAGGCTATAGATGTGGATCAAAAAAAACTAAAAATACACACAATGATTATTAAGACAGCATCATTCATACGTCTCCTCCTGACCTCAAACTGCAGTCTGAGGATCACAATCAGCGTCTGGAACACGATGTGCGCTGGGAACGTTTCTGGTTCGACTACTGCTGTTTTACACACCAATGAAGAGAAAGACACACACACACACACACACACGGTCCCACAATGCAGCGCTCCTCGCAACACACTTATGCAAGAACATGTCTTATTCGAGTTAAAAGAGACGGATGGATACAGAGAAAGTTCTTTGAATTCATGCATTCAAAAGCAGACGTGACACGCTCAAGGCCACCGGTGACGAGAAACACAGATAAAGAGAAACTCAAACCCCGAGAGGAACAGACTTCAGCTTTATCTGTGAAACCGAGGAGCTTAAACTCATACTAACTAATGATCTATACATTCCTGTAGCTCAAACAGCAATGGCAAGATCATGGGTTCGATTCCCAGGGAATGCAAGACCTGTTCGAACATAGACCTTGAATGCAATGCAAGTTATGGATACTTATAATCATAACATATGCTCTCATAATAACAGTATATACTGACATAATCACCTCAGAAGCTCATCTAACCACTGCTGACTTCAGACTATATTTGTGACACTGGACCACAAAATCAGTCATAAGGGTCCATTTGACATCTGAAAGCTGAATAAATAATCTTTCCATTGATGTATGGTTTGTTAGGATAGAACAATATTTGGCTGAGATACAACTATTTGAAAATCTGGAATCTGAGGGTGCAAAAAAAATCTAAATATTGAGAAAATCTCCTTTAAAGTTGTTCAAATGAAGTTCTTAGCAATGCATATTACTAATCAAAAATGAAGTTTTGATATATTTACAGTAGGAAATTTACAAAATATCTTCATGGAACATGATCTTAATATCCTAATGATTTTTGGCATAAAAGAAAAATGGATAATTTTGACCCATACAATGTATTGTTGTTTACTGCTACAAATATACCTGTGCTGCTTAAGACTGCTTTTGTGCTCCAGGGACACATTTAGCTTTCATATCATTTTTAATGATTAAGTGTCTTTTGAATGATTTTAGGAGGGATCTGAATCTCAGTGTTTTCTCTGGGTTAAATTAAATAGTTTGCGGTAGAGAGAGGAACAGAGTAACACATTTCTATCTGCGTCTGCTGTCCCACAGAGGACAGGTGTTTCTGTAATTACAGCAGCTCACATACAGTCACACCAGATCTCATTCTGTCTCACAGAACCTCACCATGAGTCCCCAAGAGACTCTCATCCGAGCCTCTGTTTCTACTGAGGAACGAGTGAACGTCCTACTTCAGCATCAGGAGAACCACCGGTGTTAGAGAGAGGGAAACTGGAGTGAGATGTTAAAGGGCTCATATTCTGAACATCCTAGTTAGTTAGTCAAGGTGTCATGAGTTTTCATGATTATTTTCATCAGACCGCTGCACAACTCCCCATTCAGGATCTTCTATTCCTGATCTACACTGCACATTAAACTCTTATTTTGATGCAGGCCCTTCAGATATAAGTACAAATGTATATCCAGCTCTTTACAGGGATGTCACAGCGGTTGACCTCAGAAGATGAACACATCAATCTGAAACCCTCAGAGAGCCGAAACACTCCACACTGCAACCATCAAGAGTGTTTAATCAACCTCAACACACAGCACTAACCATCACCGGTCCAGATGGAGCAGTGAGCCATGAAGAAGCAGATACACACAACACAACATCTCCACATCATCTACACCAGCGCTTCTCAACCGCTTTAACCCCACTGGCCACAAAAATATTCAAAGTTTCTATACAATCAATTTTAATTCTAGAAGTGAGCTGAAAGTTCCTGCTCTTTTTAACCAATAAATCTGCAGGACTTTTCTGGTTTTTTGTGATTTACTAGATGAGGATTAAAGGTCCTTCGCACATTAAAAAAATAAATATAACCTCACGTTCTGTCGATCACATTTACACACTGTCTCCGAAACTTTTGTCCAACATAAAAAAAAATTCGGATTGGGTACGATTTTCTGCGTTTTTCGCATCTGTAGTGGTAGAAAGCATTTTGAGAGGTGTTTTGACGCATCTGACTGTGTGCAAGGTTTGGATGACGAATACGAAAAAATGCATATGAAAATTTCAGTGTGCAAGGACCTTAAGAATACAGATTTTAAAAAATATTTTTTTGAAAAATATTTATTTTATTCACAATTTCTGCCTGATACAATATTTTAGAGCTCAGCATTACTAGAAAAATAAACATTCATTATAAAAATGCCCATGGCATTTTAGCATTTCAGAAATTTCCATGACTTTCCCTGGTCTAGAAATCACACTTTTAAAACAATTCTTCCTCCTATATACAGATTCTCCAAGACTGTGTGAATCCTGCTTCATCAAAAGACACAAAATGTTGTTGAGGGGCTGAATTAAAATAAGAAATATCTTTATATTTTTGTCATTTTAGCTTATTTTAATGCTTGTTTTGTTTTATTTTAAATCATTTTAAGTCATCTTGAGGCCCCTGGTGGACCCCGGACCCCTGGTTGAGAACCAGTGACCCACAGGAACAGAAAGAAGCAGTCAAAATTCAGAGTGTCAGTAAGCAAACAGAGTGCAGTTCACCAAACATGATCACTGTGTCATCATTTGATAGCATCTGTCCTCATTTACTCTGACTGTACAGAGAAACAGCAGCTTGAACATTCTGCTAAGCATCTCTTCCAGTGCACCACAGAAGAGCTTTGGAATAACATGAGAGTGACTGAATGATGACAGATTGGATGTTTTTGCATGAACTAGTCTTTAATATAAAGGAAAGCCACTGGATCAGATAATAGATGAATCCTGACCTGCGCTGTTCCTCTCCGTGTTCTCCTGACGGGACGGTCAAACACTCGTCCATGTGACCATGCAGCAGCCGCAGAACATCTCCACCAATCAGGAAGCCTGAAACACACAGTGTTGAGTAAATGAACAGGAAGTGGAATGTAGCGTTACATTAGCATCTCAAACGCTCACTCACCCTGAGCCACTTCACTTCCCGAGCAGATCGGAGCCACGCTCCAGAGCGTCTGCTGGAAAGCTGCGTCCACGTGCAAGCTGCCATTGCCATATGACAAGTGCTGGAACAGAGAGAGGGCCTCAGATTCATCAGCTTGTTTCTGATGAGTTTCAGCTGCCACCAGGCTTTGATTTTGATAAAACTCACCAGGTATCGTTCAGATGACACGCTGACCAGGATGAGGTCATCACCTACTCGCACCTTCTCACCCTCTGACCTCTGCTTGGACGCTGGGTGGATGGTCCACCAGCACGCTTCACCTGCACACACACACACACACATGTTAGGTTTCTGTGAATTGTGGGAACTTTCCATAGACTACTATTGTTTTTATACTGACCAAATGATATTTTTTATCTCCTAAACCTACCCCTTACAGAAAACCTCTTTGCATTGTTACACTTTCAGATAAACATCATTTACTATTTTTAATTTTTTGTTTCCTTTGTGGTTACCACAGGCCAGACCCCACAATGTCAACAATTTCAGGTTTTACTATCCTTGTGGGGACATTTGGTCATAATGTAGCATAAACAACACACACACACACACACACACACACACACACATACACACACAAGATAAGCATAGTTATAAATCAACACAAAACTACAACCAAAAACTAATAAAAACGACAAAATGACAACAAAATAACTAAAAATAACATGAAAAAACAACATAATTCAAAATATAAACAAAACTAATATCTCAATGATACTAAAATGAGCAGTAAGTAATAAGAATAATGATAATTCACTTAGGGAATATAAACAGGAAGTGACATCACCTGTCGTGTCTTCCTGAAGGCCCACATCAAACGCCAGTTTGTCAGAGGACGAGCGAGCCGTAGACAGACAGCATAGATACTGGAGAGAGAAACACAGTGTGAATCTCACACACACACACACACACACACACACACACACAGATGTGACGTAACATCAGAGAAAAACACACACCATCCCGCTGTAGGAGTGTCTCAGTAAGACCGCATGACCGTAGAGCAGCGTCCGGTGACCTCCGCCCTGCGCCGTCTGAAACACACACACACACACACACACATACACTGAACACTGATACACACTGTTCAATTAATGTGATTCATAATCAATACGGAACTCATCAGCTTCACATTCACAGCAAAATCACACATCACCCTCATCATATTTACATATTTAAATGTGTAAAAAAAAAAATACGTCTATGCATACAAATATTTCAATACAAATAAATACAAATAAATAAAACATTTCTATATATAATGTGCATGCATGTGTGCATAGGGTATTTTAAAATATTCATTTAAATTATTGTTTTATACATAGATATTAAGAGCATGTGTAATATTTTAAAACCATATTAATTTAAATATTCATTTTAAAGTACTCTGCTATTTTCAGTAAAACTTGTTTCAAAACAATTGATTTGCCTATAAACGGACACAACATATAGCATTGCACCCAGCATAAAGGAGCATGAAGGATCCCGATACATCTAAATGTGTTTGAGTGTTTTTCCATCGTGAGGCTGATGTTCCTGGGAATCAGCACTTCCCGTGTGTGTGTGTGTGTGTGTGTGTGTGTGTGTTAATGGCTCTCTTAAGGCCGAGTGTGTGTGTGTATCAGGTAATGGCTGTAGTAATGCTTCAGGACAGGAAGAACAGGACCTTTATTTTCTCATTACACTCACTCCAGCGCTCGCTCTCTTTCGTCCCACTGGATTTAGCTCACTGTACAGCTACATTACATCACACTACATCACATCACTGCGGGACGCACAACAACAACACGGACACACACATGGACTCCTACCTTCATCATGAATTTCTGTGGCCCATAAGAGGAAGAAAGACATTGTTAATCACACAAGAAATCCAGATGAGATGATGCAATCAACTCACTAACACACTACTGTATGATCTGCAGTATGCAGCATGGACACTGGATGCATGGAATGATCTACAACATCACATACAGTATCCCACAAAGCAATGTGCTACACCTTCTACACCTACACCTTCCATTTCCAGTGTGATTGATTTTCCTGACTGATCTGATTTATAAATCCAAACTAATGTTTTTATCTGCAGGTAACTGGACGTCACTCACTGATGAGGTCATGTGATCGTTACATACTGCATACTGTTTGCTCACTTCTGAGAACGGTCAGTGTTCAGTGTATACTGTGCAGCACTGTCAGTCACATGATCTCTTCCTGTCTGAGCGGGCGGCTCTTTGCTGAAGAGCACAAGCTCGTGTGGCTCCTGATGAGCTCAGACATGCAGAGGTCAGAGGTCAACAATCAGACTGACCACAGATCATCCAATATGATTATTTGGGCTCTTCAGAAAAATATGTTCCTCTGTTAACAAATGAACATCAGCAGGAAGAAGAAAGTGTGATGCAAGAAAGTGAGCAAGCTTCATATTTACTGGAATATCTAACCATTCTTCAATCAAGATGCATTTACTGGAGATGCATCAAGTCTTGTTTTCTCAGAATTTTTTAACAGAAATGTATATACAGTCAAACCAAAATTTATTCAGACCTTCAACATTTCTCATATTATCACAGTTTATTCGCTATAGTTTAGAAAATTGTAATAAAATATGACAAGGACTGTCATTAAACTGTGTCAAAAAAATTCATCTTGATAATAACTTTGATAGAAAAGTATGAAACAAAACATGGTCAGGTCAAAGTGTCAAATCAGATTTATCAATTTTACTGGTAATCCACTGTATGAAGAATTTCTGGGTATAATATGTCAGAGTTTACTTTATTTTGCTATCCTCACTTACAGAAATCAACTATAGTGTCCTGCACCCACTAGTAAAAAAATATCAAAAATAATATCTGCTGTCTGAATCATTTTTGGTTTGACTATATTTATATATATATATATATATATATATATATATATATATATATATATACATACATATATATATATATATATACATATATATAAAATTCTATATTTATTATTATTTTTTCTTTTTTTGAAATGGAACATATTTGATCCATCAGGTTTTAAGGCTTATATGATCTGATATAGTGAGAATATACAGGGAAAAAGCACCTAAAAAAAATATGGAATTTAGCGCAAATGCTGATATTTACACAAATTTAGGCTTCATAGGGTTAAGAACTAATATTTGCTAATAGGGTCAAAAAAATACATATCCCCATTGCCAGATTTTTTTTTCCTTCCAAGCATAATTAATTTTTATAGATTTTTCAAAAACAAAACTCCAGTAACTGTATCTTGATTTATGAATGTTTAGATGTTTGTAATATCGAGGAAGAGCATCATGTTAAAGGACGATCATGTGAACATGAGAATCGCCCTCGTGAACCCACATGACTCACGATCACAAACCGAGCAGCGTGAACATTCTGCTGAACCTCTCCTGAAGTGTTTCACAGAGGACTGAACATCACATGGGTTTGATTCTCATCTCAGTCTGATCTGTTCCTTTAACGAAGGCAGAACCCAAATGATCAAAAGAAAAGAACGGTGTGAAATTATGACAATAAGAGTCAGAATAAGTGCTGAACGTCTGGATCCTGTGCTGTCAGACACGAGGAACATGCTGATCTCAGATCAGGGGCATGAGGAGCATGACACACATGCAGCAGATGAGTGTGTGTGTGTGTGTGTGTGTGTGTGTGTGTGTGTGTGAATCCACGTACCCATTTCTCCATGTCTATGAGCTGTGGAGCGATGGACACACAACAGAAAGAAAAGAAAGGAAACATCATGCTTCCATCATCATGAAGAAACACATCAGACTCTTTCATTTCAGCAGAGGATGATGGGATTTAGAGTTAAATCTTACGGTTTCCTGTTTCTTTGTAATTCAATTAATATTTCTGTTTATTATAAATGTTTGTTAATTGATGTGGGTGAAAACAGCTCTATTCTGCATGAAGAAATCGTTAAAACACCCGTAGGGTCATCAGAGGTCAAAGGTCACCCTCTGCTCATGAATGAATGGAGCCGTGATGTGGATGTTTTACTGAAATGCTTTTTTGTTTTTAGTCACAAAAACAAAAGCTAAAACATCATTTCCTGCAGCATGATCACATGGTTAGTGAGTCCGATCGATTATTAGATCATTAATAAATGAGTCACAGCTGGAATGAGAAAGAAACCGAGAGCAGAAGAGCCTCGTGCTGACCTCAGATCACACACAACAATAATTCATGTTTGGCAGAATCATCATTCAGTGAAAGCATCAAACTCCAGAAAGGAAGAAAAGCACCAAAAGTCAGCTACATCAGGGCTTTTCAACATTTTTGATGGCAAAATCCTCCAAATATGATGATTACTGATCTCTAGAGACCCCCTGCCTAAAATATCAAGACATCTATATATTTACATGCTAAAAAAGCTTAATGAGAAAAATAATTTAATATTGTAAAAACAATAAAATTAAATAATTATTTCACAAAATAAGTAATGGTCTATACTGTCACAGTACTAAAGCAAACTGTTCACATACTATCTGGAAATTATTTACATTTTATTAAGTCGAAAGCATATCTGAGATTATAATAATAAGAAAATATATATTTTTCACCAAAACTCTATAGACAATTGTTTTTTTGTTGTTGTTTTTTTAACATAATATTAATAACCTCAATGTTTTAAGTCACATGTTACTTTACAAATAAAACTTCACTGGCTCTCACATGTGTCACAACTAAATGCATTAATCCTGAATAAAAATCTGACAAGGCAATGACTTTATAAACCTGGAATACAGCGCATGATCTGGTATGGACTATTTTAATGACACTTTATGGTGTTTTTGTCTTTTTTAGAGTTTGATCATCACTGAACTGCTGGTGAAAAGCGCAGCATTAGTAAATCGTGACAGATTTAGTATTTTTTGGCTGAATTATTTGTTGTGATCGTAAATCAGTCAGGCGGCTCTATCAAACACAAATATCAATGTCGGAGGTGTTTATTTCCTACAGTATATCTGCTGGAGCTGATCCGCTCGTCTCAGATGTTGATATGGATGTTAGTTTGATGTTCATGAGGAGTCAAACAGCAGCGCTGCACTTATATAACTGAACACATGAGTGAACGGAGACTGAACTCACACACTGACACTCTGTCTGTGTGTGTGTCTGTGTGTCTGTGTTTTGGTGCAGTCTGCCCAGCCCTCACACACACACACACACACACACACACACTCCACCCATCAGCTCTGAAGCTTCACCGCAGTGTGTAGGACTAAACTCTCTCTCGCCGCGCATCAGACTTCTATAAATGAGATTTACATCACATCCTCTGAGCGCCTGCAAATGTGATCATGCCAACTGGACCTGAAAAAGAACCGTCACCATTAAAGTGTGATTCAGAGCAAGCGGCGAGCAGCGATTAGGTTTGATCTTCCTGTTTCTTCCTCCACAAATGACGCTTCTTCACACACAGTGAGACACTTCTGCACTGGCAGGATCCGTCTGTCTCTCTCTCACACCCACTGCATCTCACTGCGCTCCTGCTACGCTCAGCATTTACTCCTCCAGATCTCCTCTTTTATCC
>JAFVLL020032259.1:8793-76412 GCA_021397915.2 Tor tambroides | reverse complement strand
GGCGTCTTCATCAGGACCTCGAAGTCCGACACCGTCTCGAAGTCCTCCAGATCTCTCTTGGGAGAGAAGAAGCTGCCGTTAGCGGCTAGCGTCCCGCCGGGCGAGCGCAGGAACGCCTCCGAGCACTCGATGGGCATGCTGAGACGATAGAACATGATGTCTGTGCTGCTGTTCTGGGAGCCGAACGACCTCTGCGTGACCTTTAGGCACGGCGGGCTCTCCACCGTCCCGTCGATCCGCGTGACCTGCAACACACAGAGAATCCTGTGAACGCTCAGTGCGACGAGACCTCTGACCTCGTGACCTGGCGTGACCTCTGACCTCGATGTGCTCGTGGTTGAGCGGGACGGGGATGAACTGAGGCAGGCGTTTGCTGATCCACATGGTCAGATCGCGGTTCATGTTGACGGCGAAGGGTTCGTAGCCCTCCTGCAGGCCGCAGATGGTGAAGTACTTCAGAGTGCTCACGTCCTTCCCAAAGTTCATACGGCCCACCTGACACACGCCCAGACTGCAGACCGGGATGAAACCTGACAACAACAACACACATCAGTGATCAGTTTATAAAGTCAGTGTTTAGCTGTAATACACTGCAAAAAGTGCTTTTTTGTCTTATTTTCCAGTACAAAAACCTAAACATTCTTAATTCAAGATACATTTAGTTCAGATGCAAAATGACAAGAAGAAATGCATCAAAATAAAGTGAGTTTTTGTTATTATTATTAACTAAAATCAAAACTAAAACTATAAAAAAAATTCATTTCAGCTAGTTGCCAAGACATTTCTCATTTTCATTTAGTTTAACGTAATACTAAAATAGTGCTAAAATAAAAATAACTCAATAAAATAAAATAAAAAATAACATAATTAATAAAAACTATAAAGACATATAAAAAAATAATAAAAATGGCAAAAACACTACTAAAATAGTGCTAAAATAAAAATAACTAAATAAAATAAAATAAAATAAAAAATAACTAAAAATTAATAAAAACTATACAGACATATAAAAAATAAAAATGGCAAAAACACAACAAAATTACTAAAAAAAAATAATAATAATAATTTAAAATAATAATAAAAATAATAATAATGAAATCACTTTATTTTGTTCAGTTTCTCAGAAAACAAGACTTCTTATGTCATTTTGCTACTGGCGTAAATGTATCTTGATTTAAGGATGGACAACAAGACAAAAATACCGATTAAGAACATTAAGAACACTGTTCGCAGTTTCTAATAAAATACTCAGACATATGACAGAGCTGCCTCTGACATCACAGAATCAGACACATGCTGATGCATATAGTAATGGATGATGTATGTCAGCGGGCAGCAGGTGGCGCTCATGTCTAGTTCCTCCACTGCAGGATCTGTGAAGAGCCGTACTGACAAATGACACAGCAACACTCACCTGCTGCTCACGATAACACTCCAGGACACATAAACGAGACACAAGAGCTGCTGCAACTAATGCACATGAGAGTGAGTGTGTGTGTGTGTGTGTGTGTGTGTGTGTGTGTGTGCGCGTGTATGTCTGCTTGAGCATCAGTGTGTGTTTTGCAGTATCAGCTCTGTAGGTGTTAGCAGAGATCAAGTCTGCTTAGCTCCAGTGCTGCATTCTCATTCACACACACACACACACACACACACACACACACACACACACACACACACTCACACACACATACACACACACACACACACACACAGAGACACAGAGACACACACACACACACTGTATCAGACAATATGACAGACAGTTAAATAAGAGGGAATGATGAACAGCTAGAAAGAAAGTCATTTCGGAGGTGGAGTAAGTTATTAGATAATGATCAAAGATTATCAAGCATGTTATCAAACATTTATTTCTTTATAATAACATCACTTGTGAAAGCGGGAACATAAAGAGAGTCAATAGCGTCGGTTTTGACTTTAATCAATGGGATACTTCACCCAAAAATGAAAACGCTGTAAGAAAAATAAGATATTTTGAGTTTTTTGGTCCATATAATGAAAGTTAATGGGCTCCAGTGTTGCTCCAATGTCCTTCAAAGTTTGTGTCTCACTAAAGAAAGAAACTCGTACAGGTTTGATTGATACTAGGGGAGTAAATGATGACAGAATGATGATTTCTGGCTGAACTATTGCATTAAATCATAGATTAATCACATAATGATGGACGTCCGGCAAATAACCAAGAGGTAATTTCACATAATACAGCAGTTTCAGTGGGATTAGGAAGCGTCTCACTCACCTTCCCAAACTTCGAAGTCTTTGAAGGCGAGCTCAGATCCGGAGTCGTCCAGCAGCACCTCTCCGTTGAGCGTGAACATCATGGTGCGTTCGTTCATGTCCACCATGCAGCCCACCACGTCTCCAGACAGCCAGGAGCGGCCGAAGTGCTCGTTCCCCTGATGCCAGCGCTGAGCCTGCAGACACACACCTCAGCTTCCATCCGTCCTCAACACTTGCTTCTCACTGAGTACGCTTACATGGACATCAGTAATCTAATTACTTACCTTATTCTGAATAAGGCAATATTATGATTAAGGTGTTTACAGATCTATACTGCACTTCAATAATGCGACTAAAATAGGAATACTCCACGTCTTAATTTGATTTGTGTTTACTTCGACTATGACTTTAGCCGGATTAAAGGGATATTTCACCCAAAAATGAAAATCAGCCTGTGATGTACTCACCCTTGAGGCATCCTAGGTGTATATGACTTTCTTCTTTCAGACGAATCCAATTGGAGTTATATTAAAAATTTTGTCAAAATTTTGTAATTTTTTTTTTTTTGTCAACAGTTCAGAAGACGTGATATAAAGTGCATGCATCCGTAATAAAACATCCCTCACACGGCTCCGGGGGGTGAATAAAGGCCTCCTGTAGCGAATCCATGTGTTTTTGTAAAATAAATATCCATATTTCAAACGTAATAAACACTTTTCTATCACTTCCGCTGACTGTCATACGTGCAAGTTGTTCCGGCAGATGACGTAGGACGTATGCTCCTCTGAAATATGCTAGTCTCGCGAGTTTGTTCACAGGAGCAAAGAAAGCAAAGTTTCCTTACTTTAGCTTATATCGAAATCCTCCGACATTTTTCTTACAAATCCTCGTTTTGTGCTTCTAATTCGTGCCCGGCGTTTTGTTTTGTTCTCTCTCCGCGCTCGTCACTAATCAACGGCACGGATGAGAACCGCATGGATTCGCTACAGGAGGCCTTCATTCACCCCCTGGAGCCGTGTGAGGCACATTTTATTATGGATGCGCGCGCTTTATTTCACGTCTTCTGGATTGCTGACAAAAAGCACCTGCTTACCCCATTGTAACGCTTGGAGGGGCCAGGACACTTTTAAAATAATTTCGATTGGATTCGTCTGAAAGAAGAATATACACCTAGGATGCCTTGAGGGTGAGTAAAACACAGGCTAATTTTCACTTTTGGGTGAACTAACCCTTTAAGGTAATCACAAATAGAGTACTGTTGTCCATGTAAACGTACTCAGTGTTTCTCCATCCCGCTCACCTTGAATCCATCAAAGACGAAGGCCTGGTCGTCTGAGCCCAGCTCCAGGTCCGGCAGACAGCCGGGTCTCGCCCAGCCCACCCGCATCTCTCCCGCCGTCACCACCTCCAGCTCAAAGTACCACTTCCCTCCGTTCACGCTGTACGTCTTCTCCGCTCGGAAGATCCGGAAGCGCTCGGCGGACAGATTACACACGTCTGCTCGAGCTGCTGCGCAAAACACACACGTGTGAGCACACCACGACTGCACGATGAGGCTAGTGTGCTCACAAACAATGACAAACGCATTAAGAAGATATCTACATTCAGAACTCAGAAAAAAACTCAACCATTTGTTTGAGATGGTCACCTGTTTTCTCAGAAGAATATAGATTTATATAAAAATCTCTAAATGAATTATTAATATTCTTATTATCACGGAAAATATTATCAAGTGAGTCAACAATTGTAGCAATATACTGAGATGCTGCAAGTTGTTTGGCAATATATGCTAGAAATTTCCCAGGCTCGTCTCCATGCTCATAAAATCTTTGTTTTGAGTATCTTATTTTCTTCTCTGCATCCACAGTTGCATCCAACTCCTTGTAATTCTTTCAATAAATCTGCTGAAGGAGATCTTTTATGCATTTTTTTTTATTTAACCAATAACTGAGCCTCCAAGGCCCTTTGATTCGCCATTCTTTGACGTTTTTTGGAGGATATATATGAAATAATTATCCTCCTTGCATACACTTTACAGGTTTCCCATAATAAAGATGGATTATCTGTGGATAAAGAATTAATAGAGAGAAAATATTTAAATTCAGAAGTAAACTGAAAATGTCTCTGAGGGTTGCAATATTAAGTCTCCAGTGTATAGAATAGTCCTCAGTATTCCTAAATTGAAGCTCCATAGTGATACTGTCATGAAATGTTTCTATATGACAAGATTGCATTCAGAACTAAAAACCACCAATGCAGATCAACAATTTTGATGACATCATGCTGCACTTCAGATTGTCTGTCCAATCAAATGCCCTCTAGAATCTGAAGCATCCCGCCCCCTTCATTATAAGAGCTGCTGAAGCTAAATCACTTCTTCAGTTCATATTTTTACTCATTTCTATATAGTGAATGACACACAGTGCACTATATAGGGAACAGGGAGTGATTCAGACAGTGTATTCTGTATTTACTGTACTGTCAGGCTGTGAAGCAAGTGAAACACTATCAGCTATTTTAAAAAATAAGAGAATCTCTTTAATTAATTTCATGTTTAAATACATTTTACACAAAATTGGGCTCATCAAGCCACTGCACACAAGCGTTATTTTTGTATCACTGATATACTATTATAGTTTTTTTGAATTAGATTTTTTCATATTTTCTGTTTTAATTTTAATTTGAGTTTTTGTCATTATTTTTTTCTTAAAAATATAATATTATTATATATTTTTTAGTTTTGTAATTTTAGCATTTCAACTTATACTGAATGAAAATAAGAAATCTTGCCTTTGGTAACTAGCTGAAAAAAATAAGTTTAAGTTTTTTTTTATATTTTATTTTATTTCAGTTAATATTTATTTTATTTCCAGTATTAAAAGCGTTGGTACCGTGGTCTTGATCCGGGGCCTCCAGGTTGTATCCGTATCCCAGCAGCGTCCGCACAGCTTCTCGCAGACTGTCCTTGTTTGATTTCTTGGTTCTCTCGTCCAGAAGAACGTAAGGAACCAGACGAGGGTTTCTCTTGTTCTTGATGTCCTGCAGAGACACAGAGACAAACGAGTGTGAGGAGACACCACGGACACTGCGTGGGACTCGTCTGTGTGTTTAAGTGTCCGTCTGTGACTGTACAGATGAATCCAGACGTGAATCTCACTGACAGCTGTAATCCGGCTCCAGTCTCGTTCCTCAGTATCAGTCCCTTTATATCACACTACAGTTATTTCTACTGAAAATTCACTGTAAAACTGATTCATACAGAAAATATTTGCATTCATGTAAATATTTCAGTGAATAAAATTCTTTAACTCGAAATCTGCTTCATCTCATTTGATTCTTTTCTCCATTTTCCTCTTTATTTGTACTTTTGTACTAAATGTACTCGTGTGTCAATTTACAAAACGATGTGTTTTTGCTTTGTTTTTATTCAATATATGAAGGTGCTTTAAACTCAATCATTATATATTCTAACATAAATGCACAATGCTATCTTATTTTGTACATGTACTGTAACTTATCCAGATTCACTGTGAATGAAAAGAATATAATAATTTCATTCATTTCAGCAAATTTACCATCAATACAGACACTGCGTTCATTGCCTCCAACATGTTTTCTCACTTACACTCAGAAACTCAGGAATAAAAGAAAGTTCATGATTTCCCATTAGTAAATATGACAATGACATTCATGTGCATTGAACTCATAAATCCTATCGTCATGACTTGAACACACCATATCATGCAGTGTATGTTTAGGAAGCATATGTATATGTGGGTTTAGGACGGAGCCCGTCTGTACATTATAAACACTCACACTGACCTGCTGGACACCGTAGGTCCAGCCCTGCCGTATGCGGTCTCTGGCCCAGACGTTGTGAGCATTCTCTGCCAGCTTGTCCACCATGGCCTCCTGGGTAGACGCCAGTTTGATGTGGCTCAGGTCCATCGGGGCCGGTTTATACCCGCTGGACAGCTCGTATCTGACAGGAGGACACACGCTAACTGACCAGTACAGGAGCAACTAACACTTACTACATACATGATCTCAACACAGTAACAAACATGCAGGAAACTCAAATGTGGGACAGAGATTCTGTTCAGATTATGCTGGTTAGTGCTCAGCTGATCTAGTTGGTTGACGAGCACATCTGCTCAACAGTAGAGCCCTGCACGGGCCTCAAATTTAGGCCCTAGCCCGGCCCTTGTCCGACAGCTTAGCAGAACTCTTGGCCCGAGTCCGACCGGAGCCTGTCTTTTTTCCCCCTTCTCCCAAAACAGCTTATACTACTGTTTCAGCTATTAAAATAGTTCAGTTTTGTATGTAATGGCAAAGTGATTATATTTCATTTCGTTTTTTTATTAAGTTAATTTAGAAAAACGTTTGGAGCATTTTTTGTTCATTAAATGTACGTTTTTGTTTTTTAAAATAGCGTCCAAAAGGCCAGAGGCAGACAATTTAGCCTTCTCAAATCATCACGACTTGCCTAAAATAAAATCTATAGATATAAAACAGCTCAAGAATACCACAATGTTGGTTTAAACGTTTAACCTATATAAATGTGCTGTTAGACGCATATCCAACCGTTTGTGCGGAGAGGAGCTAAAGCGCGCTTTACAGGACATGGAGGCGCCAACGCGATCACTTGCATTGAAAAAATCTTAAAATACGCCGTCATTTTTGCTCATAAAGGTAAGAGTAATACATCATTCGGAACTGTTAAGGGTCTACTTTTATTTGTGTGCACTTACAATATCAACAAAACGTTGTGCTTTTGTAAAATAAAGAAAACAAACAGGCGTTTTCTGCAGTTTCGGTCTAGAGCAGGAGCGCTTCACAATGATGAACCGAAACTCAGCGAACACTTGCCTCACAGACTTGATAAATATATCTACAGAAAGCTTTGAACTACTATTTTAAAATGAAATAATTCAAATCGAAAACAAAAACTCTTTCATTATGTAATCCGTAAAGATGCATTTCTCTCTAAAGGTGCGTCCAATGAGGAGATGGCCGAGTCAGGATCATCAATTTCATCTTTGCGACACTGACTCAGAAAACACTAGTTTATTGATAAATAATTCAAATATCTCCTTACTGACCCGCGTCTGAGCTATGACATGAAAATTGGCTCGAAGCCCGGCCCTAGGGACGTACATAAGTTGGGGCCCGTCGGGCCCGAGCTGAAATGCAGGGCTCTACTCAACAGTACAACCCAGTTGGTCCGTCTAGTTAACCAGTGTGATCTTTTATGGAAAAGTGAGATATAATATGTGACACCAACATCCCAAACACAACATAAATCCAGACACACAAACATGTTAGTATGTCATGAATAACGTTTGACACACTCACTTTGCTGAAAGCTTCAGATTTTTGACTTTCTCTGCCGCTCGTTCGTCCGCCACACCGACATGACAGCCCAACGCCAGAAGAGTCCTGCAGCACACACATCAGATCACGGCATGATGGGAAATTGGGAATTACATCAGTGAGTCACACACAGCAGTAGCTATGTTTCCATCCAAAGTTACGAATTAAACTTATGTGCAAAATTGGAATATCGCATAAAACATTTGCGAATAAAGCACCATTTCCATTCCGGTGAGTTGAAGAGAACAAAATCGTCACTTCCTGATTAACTTGCGCTAAATATCACGAATAAAAAATTAATTTGCTGCAGCAGGAGATGCCACTGTATATAAAAATTTTTGTATACAATAAATTACGAGCTTCAGAGCACGCAGACGAAACGCGGTCATGTTATCTTATTTTCAGAGTCTGCTCTTTGGGAACGCAGTTCTGGGAGTTAATTATAACAAAGCACTTTGACGAGACTTTGCTCAAGCATTTTAGAATGACAAAACTAGCATTTCAGATGCTGTGCAATGAGATCGGTCCGTTGGTTGGTCCAGGTATGCTGTCCCATCGCAAAATCACGTCTTTTTTTGATGCGCATTAAGGAATTTGTTCGGTAAAAGTGTTTCCATCATAGTTTATGCACATGTTTTCTTATCAGATAAGAAATTTATCCTACTTAGTTAAGCGCATAAGTTTTTTTGCACAGTTTTAGAACTTTGGTGGATGGAAACATAGCTATTGAAATCAATGCTAAAAACAATACAGTAAATGCAACTAACCATAAAATCACATATAGTTTATGAGAGCAAAATAAACTGAACAACTTTAAAAGAAAGGAGAAACACGTGTCACATCTTCTGATGTAGATGAAGTTTGTGTCAGTCAAACTCTACAGCAGATCAGAATCTAGTCGAATTAGTCAGATGTCAAAACAGACAGTGTGTTCATCCTCAAAAACCAGCAACAAAACTACACTATGACCTAGACAACATTAATCATGTTAGTATTTGATTTAATGAGATCAAATGTGATGCTCACAAACAAACATCAGTCACAGTGTAACCTCATTCAGTCCAGTGTGACTCCTGCACAATCACACACAACACTTCATTAAGACAGGAGCGCACCGCAGGGACTCACACACACACACACGCACACCACAGGACTGTAATTAAAGTCATTAGAACACTTCTGAAACAGAAAAGAAAGGAGGAGACAGAAAAGAAGAGTGCTGATAGAGACAGACACTAATGACAGTCAAAGACTCTCCAACACAAATATGATTCATCTCAAAGACAATGTGAATTTACTGACTCTATTGACTCGGATTGTGAATGATTTACCAGTGAAGAACGACACCAATCAGTCGGATTCATTACATCATGATTTCAGCAGCATGTGTCTTTTCACATATTTAAGTGCTAACCATCCAAAGAACATGAAACCTAATCACAAGTCAATACAAAAACAAGATCTTCAATCACTAAACCAAATGTAATCTCGTTTCTAACTTACTTGAGCGTCTCCTGAGACATCTGTAGGTTGTAGCTGCGCTCTTGCTCAGGAAGTTTGGAGAACTCCACCAGACACGGATGCTGCCGTTTATTATCATCTCTCACCTGCATCATGAACCATATTTGTGTTAGAAAATGCAGGAATTCATAACAGACAATATAGAGTGCAGCTTTATGGGAGAAATTAAACAAAATCTGTTAAGAACACTGTTTTGAAGACAGAATGAACAGAACATCACACTGTGTGACTTTATAACACTGCAAACTCTCTCTCTGTGACCAATCAGAGAGCTGGAATACAGTGACCATAAGCACAGATTCTTCAGGACATCAAGCCATTCATTTCTGTAAATCTGCTTAGAATGAACATGAATTGTGAGAAGCACCATAAATAAACTAATGGAGATCAAGAGTTTTCCACCACACACATATTCCACAAAAATACATGTATTTGATGTCAGTTAAATTAGGAACATTGAATGATAACGGCAGAACAATCACTCAAACATTAACCATATTCACAGTAATTAAAAACCAAGCACATATTATGATTGCTTCTTCATGTGACATGACTTGAAACCGTTGATCTAGCGTCAGCTGACTTTTCTCTTGCTCATCAACATCATCACAACACAAGTTTTTAAAAAAAAAAAAAAATTATATTAAATTATATTATATAAATTAAAATTCTAAATGAATAAATATTATTTGAAATACATTTAAATAACTGAATTTAAAATTAAACAATAAATCAAACAAAATAAAGCACTTAGTAAAAAGGATTATTTTATTTGACTATGTCCTGTGACCATTTACCAACATCAGAGAACCGTGAACATGCAAATGTGTTAATAAATTATTGAAATGCTTGGCTGACATAAAAAATTCATTTGTCTCTGATTCAGAGGAAGCGTTTGAATCCTCCACAGAGGACAGAAACACATGCTGAGTGTCTGACGCACCGCTCCGTAGGTCCATCCCAACTCAATCTTGTTCATCACCCACAGCTCATGGATGTTTTCTGCCAGTTTCTCTCTGATCCGCTCAAGATGTGGCGGCAACACGATCTGGACGGCAGAAACAAACACACACACACACACACACACACACACACACACACACACACATACTCATGAACAAACTCATTCAAACAACTGGTGTGTGTTCGGGTGTGTGTGTGTTCCTGACTGGTGTGTGTTCAGGTGTGTGTGTTCCTGACTGGTGTGTGTTAAGGTGTGTGTGTGTTTCTGACTGGTGTGTGTTCAGGTGTGTGTGTGTGTGTGTGTGTTTCTGACTGGTGTGTGTTCGGGTGTGTGTGTGTTCCTGACTGGTGTGTGTTCAGGTGTGTGTGTGTTCCTGACTGGTGTGTGTTCAGGTGTGTGTGTGTTCCTGACTGGTGTGTGTTCAGGTGTGTGTTAAGGTGTGTGTGTGTTTCTGACTGGTGTGTGTTCAGGTGTGTGTGTTCCTGACTGGTGTTCAGGTGTGTGTGTACCTGACTGGTGTGTGTTCAGGTGTGTGTGTTCAGGTGTGTGTGTGTTCAGGTGTGTGTGTACCTGACTGGTGTCCACCGGTGTCGGCGTGAAGGCCGCCTGTGACAGTGTGATCGTGGGTCCCAGGAGGTCACGTGTTCTCCCATGATCATGTTTGTACTCTTGACTGTGCTCCACACGCAGCTTCTCTCGTGGTAAAACGGCCTCAAAACATGGAGCGTAACCGGACGGAGGCAGGAACTTAAACTCTCCATGACGACCGCCAAACAGGAAGCGCACTCTGAGGAGGACGAGAGTTATTCACCAATCAGAGCAGGTTTCAGTTGTACTTTACATATGACATTATGATGCTTTCACAACATTGATTGGTTTTAATTGAGCACTTCTGACTCATTCATGTGAGTTATCCGTCAGACTGACCAATGGCAGACAGGGGGTGTGTCTGATGGAATAGTGGGCGTGTCTGGAGACGATGAGACTCACTTGACTCCGGCGGAGAAGGACACGACGGGGAAGAAGAGTCCGTCTGAGTTGAAGTTCTCAAACATTCCCTGGACCGGCTGCCCGTTGATGCGGAAGGAGATGCTGGGAGCGCTGAGATCCAGACAGCAGCTGACCACATCCTCAGCCCGCAGCACGTGCTGATTGGGCGAGCTGACTGAACGTGCCACACAACCTGCCAATCAAAGCGCACGTTACAGTCACATGGCCTACGGCTCTTTAAAACCACTGACGTGCTGTTATGTGAGTAATGGTTTCACTACCATCAGCAGATATCTCACATCAGAACACACACACACATTTACTCAGCTCTCTAAATGGGGACATTCTGTAGACTTCTACTGATTTTATATACTGTAAATACCATAACCTTAACCATTCAACAGGCCATCCAAGATTAGGATGAGTGTGTTTGTTCATCAGGTTTGTAGAAATGTGTCTCTGCATCAGTGTCTCAGCAATGGATGCTCTGCAGTGAATGGGTGCCGTCAGAATGAGAGTCCAAACAGCTAATAAAAACATCACAATAATCCACACCACTCCAGTCCATCAGTTAACATCTGGAGAAGACAAAAGCTGAAACAAATCCAGCATTAATACGTTTTTAACTGAAATATGAGTCCATAATCCATAATAACACTTCCTCCAGTGAAAAAGTGTTCTGGTCTGAATCAGGAGAGAAATCTGCACAGATCAAGCAGCGTTTACAAGACAAAACAGTTCTAAACATATATGGGGCTGGATTTTGATGTGAGAGACAACAGCAGATGCACTTTTTCACTGGAGGAAGAGTTATTATGGATTATGGACTCTATGGTATTTTAGTTAAAAACATCTTAATGCTGGATTTGTTTCAGCTTTTGTCTTCTCCAGATGTTAACTGATGGACTGGAGTGGTGTGGATTATTGTGATGTTTTTATCAGCTGTTTGGACTCTCATTCTGACGGCACCCATTCACTGCAGAGCATCCATTGCTGAGACACTGATGCAGAGACACATTTCTCCAAACCTGATGAAGAAACAAACTCATCCTAATCGCGGATAGGGTGAAGACATATTCATTTTTGGGTGAACTATTCCTTTAAGTAGGCAACCATGAGCACCGCATAACAGCAATTAACAATATGAACTGAAGAAGCTAAAGCTCCTCTCTGTTGTTACCTGCCCACAGGTGTAGTCCATCAAAGCTGTATGAGTAGAGGTCGTCCCCGACGCCGTTCCCGCCCCAGCCCTCTCCTCCGCCCGGATACGGCCCGTAGCCCTGTGTTGATGCCCAGCCCACCCGCAGGTGAGTGGCTTCGGCCGTCACAAAAGGCTCCACATGATCCACGATCAGCTCATAATACCACTTCCTGTACTGGGCGGAGCCTTCACTCACACCCAGGAAGATGTTGGGCCTCATGCTGAACGAGCGACACAGAGAGATGCACTGAGAGAGTGTGAGGGGACAGGAAGTGCAAGACAGGAAGTGATGAGGACGCTGTCCTACCTGCTGACGTGATTGATGAGTCGCGTCTGCAGCAGCAGGTCTCTGCCGGGCAGCAGGTTATCACAGATCAGGTGCTGATTGGAGCGAACGGCCACACCGTGACACACGCAGAGAGAACACAGGACATCCAGCACCTGAACATCACAGACACACCGCCGTCAGTCCGGCTACGAGCCAATCATCAGCTTATGCTACAAGCTCGAAATGCCACAATGCATGATAACCTAAAATACACACTTCCACATATACAAATACAGGGCTCCAGACTAACATTTGAGAGCAGAGGCACCAGCGCCATGAAGTTCTACAGATGGTGGCGCCAGGAGCAGGTTTGGTAGCGCTGGGGGTGTGTGGGAGTATTTAAAATATAGATCATTTAATCATAAAATTACTATTGTTTTGCATTAATCAGTACAGTTACTAATAATATTACATGCTCATTTCATGTTTATTTCATGTTTGTACAGATTTGACTGTAAAGCACTAAGCTTGAGTTGGGATGCATAAAATTTACTTTTATTAACAAAAGTAATGTGCAAAATCAAATTTTTATATAGAGTGCTCCTCTGCTGCCGTCATATCGGATATCATTTTCATTTATTGTAAGTACTAAAAATAATTAAACATAATTAAAACTAAATAAACTAAACTTAAAGCAATAAAAAAAACTATACAGGTATAATAACAAAGTGGGGAAAAAACCCATCCAACAAAATTACTTAAATTTAAAATTAAAATGAAAACAGAAAATATAAAAATCTAATTTTAAATATTATCAAAAACTGTAATAGTTTATTGTTGATACTAAAATAACACTAGTTTGAAATATACAGTCAGCAGGTTTATATACAGTATTTGTACTTGCTTGTACTGTACCTTAAATGTGAAAGATTTATGCTGATTCTTAGCTATTTGAATAAACGCTTTTTAAATCATTGAAATAAAATCAAACAGCTGCAAATACTATGCCATGACTCATGATTCATAACAACAGGGATATAATCAGTAATGATCTGAATTAAGGTGACAGTATTAAACATCATCAGATAAAAAACACAACCAACTGAGTAAAGCATGAAAACTAGTCATTGATAGAATGCCACACTGAACTTCTGCACGGAAATGAAGCTGTGAATCCATTCTGAAGAGTACAAACGAACGACTGAAATGAATCACCAGCACCACATGATCAAAAGAGAGAGTCTGACTGATTACCACATCATCTCACTCGTCTGCAAAGCTCCCGAGACACTGTCAGGTTACTGTGGTTAAGTTAGCAGCATCACTAGTTTAGTCACCTTGTGGTTGCGTCCGTGTTTGTCCAGCAGTGAGATGATGGATTTGATGTGTCCCTCCTTAATGATGTTCAGAGCTTCTGGACTCTCCACCAGAACACAGTGCAGAACCTCCAGAATCCCTGCAGACACACACACACACACACACACACACACACACATCATCACCACACCAGCACAACATAACGATCCACTCGTTACAATAAAAGTGACCTGTGCTGGCAAAATGAGTCACAATGAGCAAATTTTCAAAAATGAGTTATTTTTATTTTTACATTCTCTATTAAAAGACCTTCAAAAATGATGTATGATTTGTTAGAATTGGACAGAAAATGACAGAGTTACACCTGTTTGAAGTCGACAGAGTCAACAAAGTCAATTCTGAGTTAAAAGTTTCCTGAAGGTTCAAAGCAAAATCACCAGCAACATCACATCTTTTCCCCCACTTCTTTTCTTAATAATCATTACTAGATTAATAATCACTATATAGCTATTTTTTATTTTATCTTTGTTGTTATTTATAAGAACCGATGCAAAAAATAAATATAAGAAGAAACAAGTGCTTTATCTACTTTTTTCATTTTACATCTAAACATAAGCATTCAAGTAAGAAAAACAAACAGTAAAATGTATAAATCACTTAAGTGTGTTCATTACAAATAAACAGAGAAAAGGTACTCCTCTCAGAAAACATACTAATAAAGATACTTTTAGATGTTTAATTACTATTTGGAGCACAGGGATCGCTAGATGAGGGCTTAATGAACTCTTTTTTTTTTTATAAATCTCAAATTTTTTGCCTTTTTTTTTGCCCTTAGCTCAAAATTAACCTGTGCACATTACTAGCCATTTTGCCAGCACGGGTTACAAATAACACTACATACCAGACGATGCTTCTAGCCTCTCCAGACGACTGATCAGCCAGTCCAGAGAGCCGGAAAACTGAGCACAATTCTTCCTGTTTCCTCTGATCAGAGCAGCTACAGACAGACAGACAGATGATCATGTGACGGGAATAACAGGATTCATTAGGAATGAAGCTCTTGAAAGGTTCATGAGGAACAGATGAACTATTGCTGAATCACAGCAGTATGCAGTATATATTATACAGTGTGTGTTACAGCAGTAGTGCACTATGCTAAACACTGCTGTCAGCAGTGCACTAGTGAGTGATTGTGAACACAGTGCATCTCTCTCATGCAGCAGGACTCGCTTGAGTCGCAGTCAGCAGATTTCACCGGTTATTGATGTGTGCAGATAGAAAGTGCTGGAATATGGAGCATACCCAGGAGCTCGTAGAGGGAGTTTAGGATGGACTTCCAGGATTCTCCTGCCTCTTTACCAGCCACGTCTGCAAAATGAGCCGCACTGCTGTACACATGCAGACGATCGATACACTCCAGCACCAGGTTGATCATTCCCTAGACACACACACACACACACACACACACACACACAAACTCATGCATCAAGCTCAAAGCTGAAATACTAGCACTGTCTCAGATGACTCTTCTAAAATCTAGCTTATGCTACAAGCTCGAAATGCCACAATACATGGTGACCTAAAATACACACTTCCACATATATAAATATAAAAATCATCATCTAAAACATAAGTTTACATCCATGTCAACTGATTAACTACACTTAAAATTAACAGATGATGTCATTGATGTTTGTTAGAGCTGTTAGAGTTCTACTAAAAAAAAAATGTTTAGGCCTAATATATATGATTTATGTATTTTAATTGCATATAAAATGTCCATCCATAAAACGAATGTGGAGCAGCTCAGATCATCTGACGAGAAATGATCAAGTAAACTAGTACTATCTGATTCTTTGTAAACCGTAAAAATTGAGTTTTCAAAGTTGTAAATAAAACAAAGATTATTGAAATATGGTTTAAAAGATAGTATTATTTCAGTTTCTCTACATCAGTATTTCAAGTTTAATTTGATGCATTACTTATTTGTGATATTTACTAGCAATTTCTGAGTGAAAATGGTTTCATAGTTAGTCCTACATCAGATTTGTTCAGTGTCTTGTGAATCACGTGACTTGAGTTGTGCTTCTTCTACATGGAGACAACAACAGGAGAGCTCTGATTCTAAACTAAACGAATGCCACGCTGTGTCTGCTGTTTCTGTGATCTGTACCTCCTCCTGGAAGAGGTTCTGTCTGCTCTTGAGCGCTCGCAGGCGGTTCTGTTTGTCCTCGTGCTCCAGGTGCTCGTCGGGCGGCTGGAAGTATCCGATCAGATCCTGAAGACTCAGACTGACCGATTCGATGGGCAGATCGAGGGTGGACGTCTTCCCCTTCTTACTCAAAGCGTCTAGACCCCTGCGCTCAGGGAGGAGGTAGAGGACCGTTAACAGACAAAACACTCTGTGTGTGAGTCTATGTGTGATTGTGTCGTGTGTGTTTGTGTCTGTGTGTGTTTCTGTGAATTGTGGGGACTTTCCATAGACTTCTATTACTTTTATACTGACCAAACGATATTTTCTATCCCCTAACCCAACCCTAACCCTAAACCTACCCCTTACAGAAAACCTGTTTGTATTCTTACACTTTCAGATAAACATCATTTACTATTTTTTATCATTATTTTCCCTCGTGGGGACCGCAGACTGCTCCCCACAATGTCAAAAATTTCATGTTTTACTATCCTTGTGGGGACATTTGGTCCTTACAATGTAGCATAAACAAGTGCAAACATCTGTCTGTGTGTGTGTGTGTGTGTGTGTGTGTGTGTGTGTGTGTGTGTGTGTGTGTGTGTGTGTGTGTGTGTGTGTGTGTGTGTGTGTGTGTGTGTGTGTGTGTGTGTGTGTGTGTGTGTGTGTGTGTGTGTGTATGTGTACCTGTTTTTTCTATCCTGGCGGGAACTTAAACCTGAATACACACAGACTCATGGGGACTTGTGTCACGGTGGGGACCTAAATTGAGGTCCCCACAGGTAAACAAGCTCATAAACACACAAGCTCACACAGAATGAAGTTTTTTGAAAATGTAAAAATGCAGAAAGTTTCCTGTAAGGGGTAGGTTTAGGTGTAGGGTTGGTGTAGGGCGATAGAATATACAGTCTGTACAGCAGAAAAACCATTACGCCTATGAGAGTCCCCACAAGGATAGTGAAACAAGTGTGTGTGTGTGAGTGTGTGTGTGTGTGTGTGTGTGTGTGAGAGTGTGTGTGTGTGTGTGTGTGTGTACTTGTTTTTTCTATCCTGGTGGGGACTTAGACCTGAATACACACAGCCTCATGGGGACTTGTGTCACGGTGGGGACCTAAATTGAGGTCTCCACGGGTAAACAAGCTTATAAATCACACAGAATGAAGTTTTTTGAAAATGTAAAAATGCAGAAAATTTTCCTGTAAGGGGTAGGTTTAGGTGTAGGGTTGGTGTAGGACGATAGAAAATACGGTCTGTACAGCAGAAAAACCATTACGCCTATGGAGAGTCCCCACAAGGATAGCAGAACAAGTGTGTGTGTGTGTGTGTGAGAGGTTTTCACGAGTTCACCTGGATCTGAGAGTGCTCTGGCCCAAAACTCTGATATGTACCTCAGACACAGGTCAGGACAATATTATTTTAGTATCATTGAGATACTATCTTGTTTTTTGTTTGTAAATTTTTGAATTAGTTTTCATTGTTATACTTTCTGTTTTCATTTTAATTGTAGATAAATTTGGAATAATTTTGTTGTTTTTGTCATTTTTGTTCGTTTTTTTGTAAACATGTCTATATGGTTTTTATTCATTTTTATTTCAGTTTTAGTTTAGCTATTTTAGTACTTCATTTTAAACTAACCCTAACAAAGAAATGCTGCCTTGTTCGAATAACGATGATAATCTTTGGAGACTGATTTTAGTGACCTCGGGTTCTCTGGAAATTTTAAACAAATATGCCAAACGGACCCGAGAAGACCTGAATTCTTTAAAAACTGTATTATTTAAAACAAATACATATTAAACAATTCCATAACAACGTTATTATTATTATTGCTTGCCCAAGCAGAAAAACAATGTCCTGTTGCCAGATATGGATTACAAATAAACACCTAAATGCAGCTGTCAGACTGACTCGGCTAAATCCACAAAACAGCTGAAAATCCATGAGAAACATATTCTATCACATATTTTCAGATGAGAAGAACTTCAGATGTAGCTGTTTTTGACATCTGTGTCCAGCTGGACATAATTTTATCTATTTCTTCAGCTTTAAAAATGAATTTATGCAGGTGTGGTTCAGGTACAGATCTCTAGTGTGTGCTGAATGATCATTCTTCACTCATAAAGTGATTGTGAAGATCACTGCTCAACAGGAAGTCCTCAATCAGAAGTAAACGTGTTACCTGATGAAGCGGTTGAAGAGGAAAACCGTGCTGCGAATGACTCTAGCGGTGCGCGACTCCTCGTGTTGTGATCGCGACAGAGTCAAACCATCATCCATGTGACCCTCATGATGCATGATTGCCTGAAACACACACACAGATTAGATTTATCATCCACTCGAGTGTGTGTGTGTGTGTGTGTGTGTGTGTGTGAGTGAGTGAGTGTGTGTGTGTGTGTGGGTGTGTTTGTGCCCTGCAGCAGTAATGATGTGGGTGTGAGGGTTTGACGTGTCTGTAATGAATCTCTCTGAGGAGCAGTTCACGGGCGTCACGTATGAATGAATCCATCACACTGAACTCACAGTGACACACACACACACACACACACACACTCACACACTCAGATCCCGTCAAACTAGGGATGCACGATATTGGATTTTTGCTGAAATGCCGATATTTTTCAACTCATTTTTGCAGATACCGATATATTTCCTTTTGTTTGGAAACAACACCAAGTCTCTCCTGTGCAGAGATTCTAAACACTTATTTGTTAGAATTAAATAAACAATAATGATGTTCTTTTATAATGAGAGTACATTGAAAGCTTTGAAAATAATTATAAATCAACTATAAATCAATCCCTTTTTTCAGACAGATGCAGTGGTAACCTTTAACATTTTTTTTGAAGATTTAACATTTGTAGATGATCTAAAGAAAAAGAGTTTCATATAAATCTTTCAGAGCTCATAATCTGTTTGAAAAAAGAAAAACATATTACACATTAATAAATAAATCTGTATATATAAAATTATTTAATTTGCAAGTGTCATGTTTGTGATTTTTATGCATGTACGCTATATCTTCTGACCTTTAAATCAAAATAGACTCGTGATTTTACGACATCAGTTATTGCTTTGTTTAATCAGAAATACAATCTTCCCCTAGGGAAGTAAAACTCCTTACCTGACGGGCATTAGGACCCTGCCGCATGCGCTAGTGACTGTTGAATCTATTGCGCACTGTACGCATCATTCTGTTCATTCATTCTCAGTTTAAATGCAGTGATTAAACACAGTGAATATAATCACCATTCAGGCAAAAATTAGCTTCAAGAATGACCACAATGCTGACTTGATCTTATCGCTAGCACACCCTGAGAGCATGTGAGTTATTCGTCTTATCGGCAAGACATATCAAATTGTACATATCGGACCGATACCGACGTTTACATTTTAAGCCATTATCAGCCGATTCCGATATCGTGCACCCCTACATCAGACGCTTTCATATAAAGCCACGTTACGCTCAGCTGACATCACCTTCCTCTGAACTCCACCCATTCGCGCACACTTGGCGTCCATAGACTGGTACGTGAGCCAGAGCCCAGCGTCCACATGCTGGATATAACAGACCGAGTCGCCGTATTTGATGTCCGGGACACCCATCCCATCCACCTCCTTCCTCAGGCCAAAGTCCAGCTTCTCCTGCAGGAGGACGAGCAGAGGATCATGGGTAAACACTGGTTCAGTCAGCAAAAATCTCAATATAAAAACCATATTCCTTTTCATTTGAATTCAACAGCTCTCAACACAAAGGAAGATAAATTCACTGTAATTAATCACACAGTTCAACAGTGTACTTCATCAAAATACAAATCATTAAAATAGGTACACTTAAAAATGTGTATTAATCATGAACACAATTATAGAAGTGAACAATTGTGTAATTATTAAAACAGGTAATTGCAACTATTTTTGAACAATCTTTTTTTATAGTTTATATCTCACAATTCTGCTAATTCTCTGAAAAAAATTAAAATTGCAATATTTGCAATTTCAAGAAAAATGTCAAAATTGTGAGACAAAAAGTTTTTATATTTTATTTATTAAAACTGTATTTTTTTTCCATAATCGTTAGAAAAATAACAATGACATTTTTAATCACTGATACGTAAAACACGATTTCTCTAAACTCATATTAATAAATCATTATTGATAAAACAATTAAGAGCCATCAATTATTCTTTTTTAATTATAAAAACACACAAGGCCAAGGCATTATCCAGTTTGCTGCTTTAATACCAATTCAGTTCAAATTCAGGAACTATGTCAGAATTTATTTTGACTTATTTTGATCCTCATATGCAGATGAACTGATCTAATGACGAGATCAGCTCACTTTTGAGGAACGGAAGCAGAAAGCCGTTGATTTGACGTCTGCTTTCTCCTTGTCCATTAGCAGCAGCCCTTGATCGTCCATCATGCTGAGATACTTCCCGGTGGTCACGTGACGCAACCGAAACGGCTGACCCCAGCGGATGTGACTGCCGCTCCACCTGCACACAGCGAGAGGACAGGCTTCAGCTCACCCACAATGCACTGCGGCACACACACGCTAAACCAGTCAGCTAATGATGACTGAGACGCATGTCGGTATCAAACAGTAAGCTTCATTTGGCTTCATAAGACTTGATGCACAGTGCATACGATCTACTGTCATGATGCTTTCACGACAAACCGCAGCTCAGAGACTCTGAGAAAATGACGAGATGCTCGCGATGAAAACCTGAACAGACGTTGATTTGTAATTCAAAAGCAGAAAGTAAACTGTGTTGGGCTCCTGCTCCAGTATTTGGCCCCAACCCCAAAATGCCACTTTGATAAAACGCTCCAACTTCAGCGTCCTGGATTATTTTTAGTCTGTGAAGAGCAGACCGCAGAAGAGCTGACGTCCTGCAGTGTGTAATTAAAGGCTTCATGGGAACGCAAACCTGGCCGCTGCCAGAGAGGTCAAACGCAAAGAAACGCATCAGACCGACCCGAGATCGCTGCCCTGATGACATCAGCACTGCGGCATGATGGGAACCTCACAGGGTCCAAACACGGTACAGCCGGGTAGTCTGTGCACTACAAGTTCATGTGGAGGTACATCAGTAAAAAAGCATTTTGTGTCTTTCACTTCATGTCACGCCATTTTTTAAATGTGTAAACAGAACTAATAATAAATTGAAACAGAATCAGCATATCAGACTGATTTCTGAAGATCATGTGACACTGAAGACTGGAGTAATGATGCTGGAAATTCAGCTTTGATCACAGCAATCAATTACATTTTAACACATATTCACATAGAAAAAAGCTGTTTGAAATTGCATTAGAATTTCACAATAAATGCAAAAATCAAATAAATGCACCCAATGTGAGCAGAAGAGACTTCTCTCAAAAACATTTTTAAAATTCCACACTTTAATAAATAGTAAAAATGAACTGAAATAAAAATGCAAGCTAATGCATTTGATTCATTGACGTATTTTATTCAAAAGTGGCAGTTCACGTGTCCCCGGCTGTTGTATTGAGAGATGTTTTATTGCACTTTTCCCTCAGTAGGACAGATAGAACGCAGCACATATCTCATTTATGGTGCACTCAAGAGTTCCTCCTCAGCACTGAAGTACCGTGAGCGCGTGAATCAGGACTCATTATCAGCACAGACAGAGAAACGCTCATTCACTCACGCCACTCGAAGCGTCTCCAGCCTCCAGAGGGATCTGGCGTGGATGGACACGGCTCCACCCTCGTAATGCACCGTCCTGGAGGAGACAAAACCAACATATAAGTGTCTACATATCAGTCCATATTGTAAATCTACAGCACAATGCTATTTTAAACAGAACAATGCAGAGCAGAATCACAAATGAAGCAGAGCTCAATGAACAAAATACTTCAAATGTCATTGTTTCTGACTATGTGTTCTTAGTGTGTTTTGTCAGATGTCAGATATTAGAGATCAGATATTAGATATTATCAGTATAAGCCCAACACATAACAGCCATAATTGTTCTGAATGACAAATGAATTATAATAAAGCAATAAGCCCCGTGAAGCCGTGGTTTACAGTGAATTTCTAACAGCTAAGGGGCGTTGTTAGGCACGATGCGAAGCAGAGTTGTTATAAATTCACTGTAAACCATGGCTTCACGGGGCTTATTGCTTTTATAAAACGGTTATTCCATATATATGGCAAGGTTTCACAAAATAAAACAAAGCAAATAAAATGTAATGGTATTAATAAAAACATTCTTCTTCCGCCAAACAATGTAGTTCCTCAGAAACGGTTGTGGTTGCAACAAAGTGGTTGCCGAGCAACACACACACGTAAACAAAGGTGTATGTTACTTTGTTACTTTGTTACTTCGAAAGCGGCTCAACCAATCAGAATCAAGGACCAGAACTATCTGTTTTATAATTTCAGTTAAATGATTTGACGGAAGTATTTGATTTTTATTTTAAAAAATTTTTTTATTTAATTTTATTTTATGGACTCACAAAACTGTATATGGCTAGAAAAAAACAAGGAAACGTCCTTGAAAATCAAAATTTGTTCCTTAATTCCTGACACTGTGGCACAGCAGAAGTAGTGCAAAGAATTGAGGCCAATAATGACATCACTTCCTATGCAGCACAAAACAAAAACCACCACAGTAAAACAATATTATTCTGTGTGAGAGTCTCAAAGGCAGCTGAAGGTTGAGAAGCGGAGCTCAGGCTGTAGATGTGGATCGAAAAAACGAAGAATACACACAATGATTATTAAGACAACATCATTCATAAGACGTCTCCTCCTGACAGTCTGCGTCTGACCTCAAACTGCAGTCTGAGGATCACAATCAGCGTCTGGAACAAGATGTGCGCTGGGAACGTTTCTAGTTCGACTACTGCTGCTTTATACACCGATGAGAGAGAAAGACACACACACCTACATACAAACACTGTCCCACAATGCAACACACACTTGCATAACACTCGTGCAAGAACATCTCTTATTCGAGTTAAAAGAGACCGATGGATACAGAGAAAGTTCTTTGAATTCATGCATTCAAAAGCAGACGTGACACGCTCAAGGCCACTGGTGACGAGAAACACGGATAAAGAGAAACTCAAACCCTGAGAGGAACAGACTTCAGCTTTATATGTGCAGCTGAGGAGCTCAAACTCATACTAACTAATGATTTATACATTCTTGCAGCTCAAACTGCAACGCCAAGGACATGGGTTCGATTCCCAGGGAATGCAAGAACTGATCGAATGTAGACCCTGAATGCAATGTAAGTTGGGTTGGGTTTCGTTTCAGTTTTATCCATTCCAATTCTGATTCTGATTCTGCTTATCAATTCTGATTCTTATCGATTCCAATGTGGTTTAAAAAAAAATGAAGTCAAAGATTTAGATATCAAACATATTTATTTTGTCTCTTTTTGCAAAACATTTAATTGCTGCTGAATGCCATGAACAAAAATCAGCCGGCTACATAAAAACTGGACTCCATTAAGAGCTGTTTATGTGTAAAATAGAGCTGCATGACTTTGGATAAATTGAGACTTTTTTTTTTTTTAATGTAGGTTGTAGTTCTCTCACAATTCTGAAGAAAAAAATAGACAACTAAACAAAATCTCATGGAATTTATGAATGGAATGATTCAATGACTCACTCAAGATTTACTTGTTTCATTACTGGATGAATCAGTGTTTTTAAATGAATCTCTTGAATGAATGACTCAAAGACAAATGCATTTTTAACAGCCCTTTTCGCCACTCAAAAAAAAAAAAGATGCGCACATAGGAATTGATAGGTGGAATTGAAATTTTAATTTTACAACAAGTATTCGATTCTGGAATTGGAATTGATTTTTGATTCCCAACCCTACTCATAATCATAACATATGCTCTCATAATCACAGTATATACTCACATAACCACCTCAGAAGCTCATCTAACCACTGCAGAAACCAGACTACATTTAGCTTTTATTTTATTTTGAATGATTAAGTGTCTGTTGAATGATTTTAGGAGGGATCTGGATCTCAGTCTGTTTTTTCTGGGTTAAATAGTTTGCGGTAGAGAGAGGAACAGGGTAACACATTTCTATCTGTGCCTGGTGTCCCACAGAGGACAGGTGTTTCTGTAATTACAGCAGCACACATACAGCCACACCAGATCTCATTCTGTCTCACAGAAGCTCACGACGAGACCCGAGAGACTCGCATCCGAGACCGTTTCTATTAAAGAACAAGCAAACGTCCTACTTTAGCATCCGGAGAACCAACGGTGTGTTAGGAGAGAGAGAGAAACTGGAGTGAGATGTTAAAGGGCTCATATTCTGCACAGTTAGCTAGTCAAGGTGTCATTCATGGAGTTCTCACCCTAATCTACACAGCACATTAAACTCTTATTTTGATGCAGGCCCTTCAGATATAAGCACAAATGTATATCCAGATCTCCTCAAAGGGACACCGACAACATCCAGCCACAGCGGCTGACCTCAGAAGATGAACACATCACACTCTATAAAGAGTGCTTAATAAACCTCAACACACAGCGCTGACCATCACAGTCCAGATGGAGCAGTGAACCATTAAAAACCAGATACACACAACACAACATCTCCACATCATCTACACCAGCGCTTCTCAACCGCTTTAACCCTATTGGCCACAACAATATTCAAAGTTTCTGTATAATCAATTTTAATTCCAGAAGTTTTAAGAGCTGAAAGTTCCTCAAGGTTCCTGCTCGTTTTAACCAACAAATCTGCAGAACTTTACCAGGTTTATTGCGATTTACTGGATAAGGATTTACTGGATTTACTGTGAAAATTATTCACAATTTCTTTCCTATACAATAATTTAGAGCTCAGCATTACTAGAAAAATGTACATTCATTACAAAAATGCCCATGCATGGAATTTTAGCATTTTATAAATTTTCCATCTGGAAGGTCACACCTTTAAAATAAGTCTTCCTCATACTATATATCCAGGTTTTCCAAGACTGTGTGAATCCTGTTTCTTCAAAGGCAACAAACTGTTGTCGAGGGGCTGAATTAAAATAAGAAGTATCTTGATTTTTTAGTTGTTTTAGGTTATTTTAATGCTTGTTTTATTGTGTTGTATTATTTTAAATCATTTTAAGTCATCTCGAGGCCCCTGGTGGACCCCGGTCCCCTGGTTGAGAACCACTGACCCACAGGAATAGAAAGCAGCAGTCCAAATTCAGAGTGTCAGCAAGCAAACAGACCCCTAAAAGGAGTAGTTCACCAAACATGATGATTGTGTCATCATTTGACAGCAGCATTCACTCTCAATGTACAGAAAAACAGCAGCTGGAACATTCTGCTAAGCATCTCTTCCGGTGCGCCACAGACGAATGAACGTCTACAGCTTAGGAGCAACATGAGGGTAAGTGAATGATGACAGATTTGATATTTTTGCGTAAACTAGTCTTTTATATCTGTAAACGCCACTGGATCAGAAGGTAGATGAATCCTGACCTGCGCTGTTCCTCTCCGTGTTCTCCTGACGGGACGGTCAAACACTCGTCCATGTGACCATGCAGCAGCCGCAGAACATCTCCACCAATCAGGAAGCCTGAAACACATGGTGCTGAGTAAATGAACAGGAAGTGGAATGTAGTGTGACATAAGCATGTCAAACCCTCACATACAAGTTGGCTTACCCTGAGCCACTTCACTGCCGGAGCAGATCGGAGCCACGCTCCAGAGCGTCTGCTGGAAAGCTGCGTCCACGTGCAAACTGCCGTTACCATATGACAAGTGCTGGAACAGAGAGACACACTCAGATTCATCAGCGTGTTTTTGACGAGGTTTAGCTGATGTGCAGCCATCAGGCTCTGATTCTGGTAAAACTCACCAGGTATCGTTCAGATGACACACTGACCAGGATGAGGTCATCACCCACTCGCACCTTCTCACCCTCTGACCTCTGCTTGGACGCCGGGTGGATGGTCCACCAGCACGCCTCACCTGCACACACACACACACACACAGTTATAAATCAATACAAAACTACAATCAAAAACTAAATGACAAAAACACAACAAAATGTGACTCTGGAGCACAAAACCAGTCATAAGGGTCAATTTTTTGAAATTGAGATTTATGCATCATCTGAAAGCTGAATAAATAATCTTTCCATTGATGTATGGTTTGTTAGGATAGGACAATATTTGAAAATCCGGAATCTGAGGGTGCAAAAAAACCTAAATATTGAGAAAATCTCCTTTAAAGTTGTTCAAATGAAGTTCTTAGCAATGCATATCACTAATCAAAAATGAAGTTTTGATATATTTACGGTAGGAAATTCACAAAATATCTTCATGGAACATGATCTTAATATCCTAATGATTTTTGGCATAAAAGAAAAATGGATAATTTTGAGCCATACAATGTATTGTTGGCTATTGCTACAAATATACCCCAGCGACTTAAGACTGCTTTTGTGCTGCAGGGTCAAATATAACCAAAACTTTAACTAAAACTAAAATGAAAATACAACATAATTCAAAATATAAACAAAAACTATAACAGCATCTCAATGATACTAAAATGACTCTGCATTACAGTAAATAGAATAAGGATAATGAAAATAATGTCACAATGCAAAAAAAAAAAAAAAAAAAAATCTCCTAATGGTCAGGAGAACAGGCTTCATTCTCATTGTTTTTATTTCTGTTTTCTGATTTTGTGATGAAATATGATCAGCACATGTTTCTGCGAAACATTCAATCAAGGGACGTAAACAGGAAGTGACATCACCTGTCGTGTCTTCCTGAAGCCCCACATCAAACGCCAGTTTATCGGTGGACGAGTGAGCCGTAGACAGACAGCACAGATACTGGAGAGAGAAACACATCGACACGTGAATCTCACACACACACACACACACACACACACACACACACAGACGTGTCATCAGAGAAACACACACCATCCCGCTGTAGGAGTGTCTCAGTAAGACCGCGTGACCGTAGAGCAGCGTCCGGTGACCTCCGCCCTGCGCCGTCTGAAACACACACACACACACACACACACACTGATCACTGATACACACTCACGACAGTTCAATTAATGTGACTCATCAACACACACCACCTTAATCACACACACAAATATATGTTTATGTAATTATAACATATTTACATATTTAAATATGTAAAATATTTAAAAAATATGTCTACGTATACAAATATTTCAATATATATATATACATATTAAAAATACACGAAAACATTTCTATATATAAAATATGTGCGTGCGTGTGTGTATAGGGTATTTGAAAATATTTACAATAAATATTTATTGTTGTATTTAGGGTATTTTAAAATATTTATTTAAATCATTTATTTATTGTTTTATACATAGATATTAAAAACATGTATAATATTTTAAAATCATATAATAGATAACTTATTTTAAAACCATTTCAACTTAAATATTTATTTTAAAGTACCCTGCTATTTTCAGAAAAACTTTTGATTCAAAACAATCGATTTGCATATAAATGGACAAAACAAATATCAATGAACACACCATAAACAAACATGAAGAATCTTGATACTTCAGACGAGTCTAAGTGTGTTTGAGTGTTTTTCCATCATGAGGCTGATGTTCCTGGGAATCAGCACTTCCTGTGTGTGTGTGTGTGTGTGTGTGTTAATGGCTCTCTCAAGGCCGAGTGTGTGTGTGTGTATCAGGTAATGGCTGCAGTAATGCTTCAGGACAGGAAGAACAGGACCTTTATTTTCTCATTACACTCACTCCAGTGCTCGCTCTCTTTTGTCCCACTGGAATTAGCTCACTGTACAGCTACATTACATTACACTACATCACATCACTGCGGGACGCACAACAACGACACGGACACACACACACACACACACACACATGGACTCCTACCTTCATCATGAATTTCTGTGGCCCATAAGAGGAAGAAAGACATTGTTAATCACAGATCAGAATCTAGAGCTCATGATGCAATCATCAACATACACTAACACACTACTGAATGATCTGCAGTATGCAGCATGTACACTGGATGCATGGAATGATCTACAACATCACATACTCTATCCCACAATGCAATGTGCTCAACTACACCAGTGTGATTGATTTTCCTGACTGATTTGATTTATAAATGATTTTAAACTAATGTTTTTATCTGCAGGTAACTGGACGTCACTCACTGATGAGGTCATGTGACTAATGTATCGTTACATACTGCATACTGTTTCGCTCACTGTTGAGAACGGTCAGTGTTCAGTGTATACTGTGCAGCACTGTCAGTCACATGATCTCTTCCTTTGCTGAAGAACACAAGCACACAGACGAAGCTCGCAGAGTTCAGAGGTCAACGATAAGATAAGACTGACCGCAGATCAGTACAGATCATCCAATATGACTGCTCAGAAAAATATTTCCCTCCATATAAAATAAAAATTAAATTCTCAAAAACAAATCTAAATGAATAAGAACATGTGATGCAAGAAAGTGAGCAAACTTCATCATTACTGGAGTATCTAATCATTCTTCAGTCATGATACATTTACTGGAGGTGCACAATAACATAAGATAATAAAAAGTCTTGTTTTCTGAGAATTTTTTAACATTAAACAATAAGGTCTGGCAAATGAAATAATAGTCTTATAGTCAGGCTTTATGGCTTACCGATTGAGTTTTGGTTCCTCTGGCTTTCTTAGTTGGGGACACTTCATTTCCAGTGATATCGTGGACTTGATCGCACAGATACTATTAGAACTGAACTGAGCTGGACGATGACATCACTGAATTCAATAAAGACCTGCCTTTAACTAAAAATTGAGTGTTTACTATTGTCCTTCTGCATTATTGACACACTGTTTTCCTATTTAATGCTGTAAAGCTGCTTTGACACAATCTGTGTTGTTAAAAGCGCTGTATAAATAAAGCTGACTTGTCTTATATGGTCTGATACAGTGAGAATATGGAAGAAAAAACACTTCAAAAAAAATATGCAATTTAGTACAGATGCTGATATTTACGTGATCAAAAATTATTTTCAGTAAAGTTTTGATTATGTTGATAATTTAGAGATCTTAGAAATGTAGGCTTTATATGGTTAAGAACAAATATCTGCCAATGGGGTTCAGAAAATCAACATCCCCATTAGCAGATATTGTTTCTTTTTCTAAGCATAATTCATTTTTATAGATTTTTCAAAAACAAAACTTCTTATCTGACATCATTGTACAACTCCAGTAAATGCATCTTGATTTATGAATGTTTAGATGTTCTGGAAAACAAGATACAAATAGTGAGGAAGAGCATCATGTCTGCAGCATTAAAGGACGTTCATGTGAACATGAGAATCACCCTCATGAACCCACATGACTCACAATCACAAACATCATCATATGGGTTTGACGCTCATCTCAGTCTGATCCGTTCCTTTAATGAAGGCAGAACCCAAACGATTAAAAGAAAAGGTTGGTGTGAAATTATGACATTAAGAGTCATAATAAGGGCTGAATGTCTGGATCCCATGCTGTCAGACATGAGGAGCATCCTGATCTCAGACCAGGAGCATGAGGAGCATGCAGCAGATGAGTGTGTGTGTGTGTGTGTGTGTGTGTGTGTGTCTGTGTGTGTGTGCGCGTGTGTGTGTGAATCCACGTACCCATTTCTCCATGTCTATGAGCTGTGGAGCAATGGACACACAACAGAAAGAAAAGAAAGGAAACGTCATGCTTCCATCATCATGAAAAAACACATCAGACTCCATCATTTCAGCAGAGGATGATGGGATATGTTGTTAAATCCTAGGATTTCCTGTTTCTTTGTTATTCAATTAATATTTCTGTTAATTATAAATGTTTGTTATTTGATGTGGGTGAATCGGTGTCACATTCACACCAAAATCATTAGGGAAAAAAACAATTCGATTGATGAAAGGAATCATCAATACACCCATAGGGTCATCAGAGGTCAAAGGTCGTCCTCTGCTCATGAATGAACGGAGCTGTGATGTGGATGTTTCATTGAAATGCTTTTTTGTTTTTAGTCACAAAAACAAAAGCTAAAACATCATTTCCTGCAGCATGATCGCACAGTTAGTGAGTCCGATCGATTATTAGATCATTAATAAATGAGTCACAGCTGGAATGAGAAAGAAACCGAGAGCAGATAGAAGAAGAGCCTCATGCTGACCTCAGATCACACACAACATCTCAACGTGATCACAACACGTCAGAGGGAATAATTCATGTTTGGCAGAATCATCATTCAATGAAAGGATCAAACTCCAGAAAGGAAGAAAAGCACCAAGAGTCATAACAGCCGTCAACATCAGCCTTTTAATGTTTTTGATGCCAAAATCCTCCACATTTGAGGATAACTGGTCGCTAGAGACCCCCTACCTTAAATATCAAGAATATATTTACATGTTAAAAATAAAAAAATAAAAAGCTGAATGAGAAAAGCATTGCAATGTTGTAAAGACAATAAAATTAAATAATTATTTCCCAAATTAAGTGATGGACTTCTATGATGTCACAGAACTAAAGCAAACTGTTCAATACTATCTGGAAAATATTTACATTTAATGAAGTCAAAAGCATATCTGAGATTATAATAAGAAGAAGAAAATTATATTTTTCACCAAAACTATATGGAGAATCTTTTTTTTTTTAACAATATTAATAATAATATTTTTTTTTTAAGTCACATGATACTTTATAAGTAAATCTCCATTGGCTCTCATGTGTGTTGTAACTGAATGAGATCTACAAACTCAATAATGATTTTAATTTCAGTTTGTTTGTCATAAAACATCATATGGCTTTATAAGACCTGGAATACTGCGTATGATCTAGTATGGACTATTTTTATGATACTTCATGGTGCTTTTCTCTTTTTCTGAGTTTGATCATCACTGAGCTGTTGGTGAAAAGAGCAGTGTGAGTGACAGATTCAGTATTTTTTGGCTGAATTATTTGTTGTTGTGATCGTGAATCAGTCAAGACGGCTCTATCAAACACAAATATCAATGTGAGAGGTGTTTATTTCCTGCAGTGTTATCTGCTGTAGCTGATCCACTCGTCTCAGATGTTGATATGGATGTTAGTTTGATGTTCACGGGGAGTCAAACGGCAGCGCTGCACTTATATAACTGAACACATGAGTGAACGGAGACTGAACCTCCACATACTGACACTGTGTGTGTGTGTGTGTGTGTGTGTGTGTGTTATGGTGCAGTCTGCCCAGCCCTCACACACACACACACACACTCCTCCCATCGGCTCCGCAGTGTGTAGGACTAAACTCTCTCTCGTCGCGCATCAGACTTCTATAAATGAGATTTACATCACATCCTCCGAGCGCCTGCAAATGTGATCATGCCAACTGGACCTGAAAGAGAACTGTCATCATTAAAGTGTGATTCAGAGCGAGCAGCAAGCGGCGATTGGGTTTGATCTTCCCTTTTCCTCCTCCACATGTGACGCTTCTTCACGCGCAGTGAGACACTTCTGCATTGGCAGGATCCGTCTGTCTCTCTCTCACACCCACTGCATCTCACTGCGCTCCTGCTACGCTCAGCATTTACTCCTCCAGATCTCCTCTTTTATCCTGCACTGCTCTACCTACGGCATGCACACACACACACACACACACACACTCCACTGTGGATGTAATTCAGGGTTGTTATTTATTTATTCCAGTGCAGCAACAGGAAGAGCAGAGGAGGGCAAAACCGATCAATTCACAGAAGCAAACGTGATTCTTCCTCAAACAACACTGATCCATCCACACAAAATAATAATCAGACCATAAGCTTGTGATATATATATAGTGAACCAAGCTGAAGGGTGTTTGTCTAACGCAGGGGTTCACAAACTGAGCTGATGAAAAGATAACAATGTCCGTTTAAAACAAATAAATAACTTAAAAATATAAACAAATCAAAACACTCACTAAAGAAAGATGAAATATTCTATTTGAAAAAAATTAAATAAATAATTGCAAAAAAAAATCTAAATAAGACACTTTGTTCAGTTGCATGTCATGTGACCAGTAACATTTAGAATGTGTTATTAAATTACTGAAATATTCCAAGACTTCAAGAAAATATTTTAACTCAAGAAGTTTCAGCTGAGAATAAGTTTGTGAATCGCTGAATCTAAATCAAATCAAATGATGCTGTGCCTTAATATAAGACAAACAACACCATCCAAATCCCAGTGTCACTTCCTGTGTCTCTGCTAACTGGCTGAAGACACACACAGAGAGGTTTGGAACAGATAATACGCCTGTGATCCAGAGTGAATCATGTGACCTGCTGACCTGACCGCATGAACCCACCAACAGCAGATCAAACGGAGGGCAGGTGAGTCAGAGCCGCCACAGGACACACACACACACACACACACACACACACACTCTCTCTCACACACACAGATTTGCGCATACAGATTTACTCACAAACACACACGCACACACCACTGACACACACACACTTACATACACACACAGACTCACTCTCACATTTTAACAATTTATTTAAGTCCACTTAAAAGAAATGATTTACAGAGACATAAATATTATAGATGCAGTTAAATACATTTACAAAACCATGGACCAGTGGCATACAGCAGGTCTTCACAATATCAAACATGTCATTTAATTGTTATGGGTATAAATAACAATGTCTCTGGCCTATATGGCGACTGCCTATAATAGCAGACAAAGCACAGTACTTTGTTAAACACTTAGCCCTCTTTTTGGGCATCCGAAGTTGTTTAAGCCCTCTTACAACCAGCCTGTGTGTGTGTGTATGTGTGTGTGTGTGTGTGTGTGTGTGTGTGTGTGTATGTGTGTATGTGTGTGTCCTAAGCTGCCAAATATGAAAACAAGTAGTCGGCCCCGATATCTCACACACCCACACACACACCACTGGCACACACACACACACACACACACACACTCGCACACAGACTCGCGCATACAGGCTCACTCACAAACACACACACACACGCCACTGACAAACACACGCTCATATACACACATTTATACACACACAGACTCACACACACACACACACACACACATACATAGACTTAAAACACTCACCCACACACACACACACACACACACACACACACGTAGACTTAAAACACTCACTCACACACACACACACACACACACACACACACACACACACACACACGTAGACTTAAAACACTCACCCACACACACATACACACACATACACCACTGGCATAAGCCCGGTACACACCAAGCCAACGGTCGGCCGTCGGGCAGTTTTTGTTCGTCGGCCGACTAAGTTTTCTCAATGTGTTCCGCACTGTCGGCTGAAGTTGGTCCTCGTCGACTTTTTTCGGCCAATTCGACTTGTTGAATCGGCGTCGGAGCTCGTCGGTCAGTCGGGCCATCTGATCATTCTGATTGGCTGATCAGCTGGCGAATCAGTGCACGAGAAAGGTGCAGAACGGACGTGCTACTTGGCCGTCGGGTGTCAAGTATCAGCTTGGTGTGTCAGGGCAACTTTGGACCCAGACGCTGCTGACGTGAGCCGACCTCGCAGTCTGCTTTCGTCGCCACTAGTTCTTCGGCTTGTTGCGTACCGGGCTACACACACACACACTCGCACACACAGGTTTGTTTTTGTGAATTGTGGGGACTTTCCATAGACTTCCATTGTTTTTATACTGTACAAACCGTATTTTCTATCACCCTACACCAACCCTACACCTAAACCTACCCCTTACAGGAAACTTTCTGCATTTTTACTTTCTCAAAAAAACTCACTCTGTATGATTTATAAGCCTTTTGAAATATGGGGACATGGGGAAATGTCCTCATAAATCACCTTCTCCTTGTAATACCTGTCATACCTGTGTCATTATACAAATTTGTGTCCTCATATGTCACAAAAACGTGCGCGCACACACAAACACGTGCACACACACACACACTCTCGCACACGCACACTCGCGCACACACACAAACACACACAGACTCCCGCATCCAGACTCACTCACAAACACACACACACACACACACACACACACACGCACACACACACACACACACACAGACTCCCGCATACAGACTCACTCACAAACACACACACATACTACTGACACACACACGCTCACATACACACACTCATACACACACAGACTCACACACACACGTGCAGACTTACACACTCACCTGCGCGCACACACACACACACAGACACACACACACACACACACACACACACACACATAATTACAGACTTAGCCTAAATGAATCTGATTAACAATTTTGGGAGCAAATGTTGCTTTGTAAGTACTGACAAACTTATATTTCCAATAAACTTTTTGATGACTTTTTAAATATAACATACTAAGATAACATACTAGATTAATAGATTTAAACATTACTACAACATATCTAATCGTTCCCATGACAAAAAGCACGGCTGTGTTGCACTGATGCTGTAATAACAGTAATGGGACAGTGAAGAGTGATGCTGCATTCATGCTTCTGTCTCTATGGCAACTGAGTGACATCAAATCAGCGTTCAATCATTGTGAACCGGCTCGTGACACCCAGCACTCATCATCAGCGGTGCAGGGGAATCTGCGTTACGATCTGCAGATGATCTTCAGCTGCGTTATCAGGACAGAACACCTCTTTGATATAGAGATCAACACTTCCACGAGCCAAAAATCACATGATGCTATTGAGACACGATCACCAGATCTCATCACAACCAATCACGTTCTTTAACATGTATATTTTTTCTGTCTCTGTGTCAGTGCTAACTCTGTGTAACACTGCAAGTTCACTTTATATTCACATTCATGCAGTTCAATCACTGTTAACGGTAACACACTGACAGGATTTCTCCTCTCCATCCATTACTGGTGAATTAATCACCTGTCAAATGTCATAATGGTGAGAGTTTTATGGGAGGAATATAGTTCATTCATTATCTTCATGCTTCAATCAGATGTTTATGGCTTTGGTTGAGATCTCTGATGGACAAGAGCACACGTGTGTGTGTGTGTGTGTGTGTGTGTGTGTGTGTGTGTGTGTCCCAGTGAAAGCGTGGCAGAAACAGCACTCACCCCTTCCGCTCTCTCCTCGGTGTTGGCCAGCATCTCCTGCAGCGCTCGCACGGACAGCGACTGCTCCAGCACAAACGTGCATATGGACAGATCTGGAGGAACGTTCTGGAAAGACACATCATCCAGCTCAGCTTTTTTTATTATTATTATTATTATTATACCAGCTACAGCAGAGCATGGTGATAGCAATGCCAAGATCATGGGTTTGATTCCCAGCCAAATAACCGTGCTTGAACTGCTAAAAATTTGCATCAGAATACTTAATTTTTGGGGGGGGGGGGCAGCTGCCATTAACTAAGAAATCGCGGGTCAAATTGAACATCATAATCGTAATAAACTTTTGCATACAAATTCCACAAAAACCTCAGAGCGTCAAATCTTTGCAGGCATGTTCTTGACCGTAAATGAGAAACGGTCATAAAAATAATAATAATAATTAAAAATATATATATATTTAAATCCCAGATTAACCAGTATTTTTGAAAACTCAATTTTGTGTTAACACAAGGGTTACAGAAACTCAAAGCAGCTCCTAACATATGAAGATCTGGGCTGCTGACTAAAAGGCTGCAGGTTCAAAAACTCATCATTATCTGATGAATCTCGGTGCTTCAGTTGGCTAGATCTGTGTGTTTCTCAAGCAGGTAAATGTAGCTTGTGTTTGCATGTTATGATCAGTGGGAAAGTGAGTGAAAAACATTATTTCCGGGAGCAATCTGAGGACAGAATGACTCAAATGAGGCCATTGCCATTAGAAACATCATGATGTGAGCTCCTCAGACAGACCTGAGCAATCAAACAGAATTACAGCTCCCTCTCATCTCATGAGGAGCCTTTATGAGAGCGATGATTAAATGATTCACAGCCTCAGCAGACTTCATTCAGCTTCACACTGAACGATCAATCCTGATCCACAATGAGTCTGAATACTCTTTACTTACTAAAAACAGTTTTAATGATTTTTTAGAATACTTTTTCGTCAAAAAAAAAAAATTTGAAATCAATTGTAAAAGTTAATGTAATATTCTTAATCTGTCATTATCAGAGTTTTGTTGACATGGTGAAATAATGATGTGTCTGAATCAAACTCCACGCAGCAGAAATACTTTATTCTCATTAGAGTGTTGCTGGGATTTAAGACACATCATTAGAGAAGATGTGAGACAGGCGACTCGTACCTTTGAGTTTGATGTGGACTCGAGGAAACAGAGTCTGTTCCCGAAGCCCTCGGCAGCCAGACAGAGCTTCTGCTGCTCCTTATGGACCATCGCGGAGCACTGGAGGACCACCTCATCATCCTGAACCAAACACACATCAGACAGAGCGTCACACACTGAACGTCATCTACAACAGAGATTCACAAACCGAGCTAATAATGCATTCAATCATAATTTTTTAAATAAATGAAAAATACAAAGAATCAAAATAAAGCACCTACTAAAAAAAGAGAAAATATTTTAATTTTAATACATTAAAATAATTTAAAAATATAAAATAAAAAAATACTCACTAAAATTGTAAAATATTTTATTTGAAAAAAGTCAAAATTAAAACAAAATTCAAGACCACAAAGATTAAATATTTCATTTGAAACAAATATAATTTAAAATAATCAAAATAAAACACTTACTTAAAAAGATTGAATATTTTATTAGAAAAAAAAAATCAAAATAAAGCATATGGAGATAAATTATCTTAAAATCTCAGGTGGATCTTAAGAAAATATTTTAGTGGTTCGACTGACAAAACCGTTTGGGAATCCTCTGCACTAAACAATAATCATAATGCCAAAAGGATTTTCATATCCAAGCACACACTCTCTCAGATGAACAAGTGAAATCTGGAGTGAACGAGTGAAGATATTACGTACTGTATGTTCTGGAATAAACAACACTATTCATGATCCTCAGAGCTTCAGGAGGTCAGAGATAGTCAGAAGAAGCGCTGCAGCTCTAAATGTGCTTCTGAATGTCCTCCTACACACACTGATGGATGTGGAGCGCATGCGTGTGTGTGTGTGTGTGTGTGTGAGTTGCGGGGGCTCCACGTCCGCCAGGAAACCCCTCCACATTTCCCTCGTAACCCCCTGTGTGTGCGTGTGTGCGTGTGTGTGTGTGTGAGGCGCTCAGCGTCACATTATCTGCAGCACGTCCTGAACGGCGACATCACAGAGGAGAGCCAACACACACCAGACACTGCAGGAGAACTTCACAGCATACCACTGCAGATACAGGCAGCACTGCGGGAGAACAGCACATGTGTGTATGTGTGTGTGTGTGTGTGTTAGGGATGTTGAAATGAATCGTTTCTATGGTGCATCGCGATGCAGACGAGGACGATTCGGGTATCGGTTCAGTAATAGACCATAACCGATTATAACGTACTGATGCTTTTCTGACGTCATTTGTCTCATACGTGCTTTGTCACAGTAGCATACAATGGTGGAGGGAGGCGAGATGTGAGTGCACGTAATTAAAAATGCTCCAACTACTTCAAAAACCGACATCTGGGCACATTTCGGCTTTTATGAACAACCTGGTAAGCGCGAACTGGTGAAGACACTGTGTGTAAATCATGTCACGCACAATTAAAATACACGGGGGGTAACACCACTAACCTGAGAAACCACCTCAGCCGGTTTCACCCTGAGCTGTTAACCCTGTCAGTGCCAAGTATTTAGTATTTACTTTTGTGTATTTGTTCTAAATACTCCTGTTGTCTTCTGTGCCCAGACGTAGTTTTGTTTGATGTTTGACACATACAAGAAGCGTGTTTTCTTTGAGCAGGTAAAATTAAAGGTTCAGTTCATATATCTGACTGCTTGTATTTATTGACAAAATTGTATTCATGTGAAGTAAAACTGAAAATTGAGGATGCAGTGCATCGTCAATGCACCGTGATGCATCGTGATAATTGTAATTGAACCGAATCAATGACATGATAATCGTAATCAAACCGAACCGTGAGACCAGTGTAGGTTCACACCCCTAGTGTGTGTGTGTGTGTGTGTGTGTGTGTGACAGGTTCCTCTGAAGGAGACAGACAGAGAGTCTCTCCATCTACACTGCTCATACACACAATATCCACAACATCACGACATTCAGAAGATGTCATAAAACATGACTGCATGAATCTACACACACACACACACACACACTCCAACCTCAAACTCACTGAAGACTCAATGACAAGACGCTCACAAACCCTAACCCTGATCACGTGAAGTGCTTTCTAAAGCTTCATCAGCGTCAGTGATTGATTACAGCTCCAGTAATAAACATATGAACAGATCAATCATCTGTCACACACCGTCTCATACAATCCTTCATCAATCACCATCTAATGGATTCATCATCTTCTCTGACACTGATATTACAAATATAATAACTCAGATACCTTATCAGACAATAAACTCTATTATCATTATATCAAAACAAAAATAATCAATTCCACGACACTAAAAGAGTTACTACAACATCTACAGCAGATAAAGCATCAGTACTGTAGGACATTTTCTTATAACCTATCATTAAAACAGATAAGTTATTTATTAATTATTACATGTACCTGCATGATTTGACTAGGGCTGTGACGGTATGGGATTTTTTCTTACCACGGTGAAGAAGCAACAAATCACGAGGTTTGGCGGTTAATCGCCCCCAAACTGATACATAAAATAATATTTATTTCTATAACTTCGTTGTTTTTTCGATATCTTTTGAGTTTAATAGGAATTATGGAACAGTTTTTGTCATCGTTTGTAACCCATTTTTTATACAATAAATTATTAAAAGAATAACAACCTGAGAAAGCTGCAGAAAGAACAAGCCGAGCTCAACATGCCCCAACATTGCTTAGTTCTGGTGAGTTGTGCTAAACTTCGATTCCTATTTCTTTAGACATTGTTTTTCAGGTAACAGCCCGTGGATATAAACGCACTCGTCCAAACGCAACTTGTTGAATCTTTGAATAATTTATTGTACAAAAAATGGGTTACAAACGATGACAAAAACTGTTCCATAATTCCTATTAAATTTAAAAGATATCGAAAAAACAACAAAGTTATAGAAATAAATAATATTTCATGTTATTATTGTTAATATGTTTATTATGTTAATAATTCAAATTTTTCAAAGCGAATACGAACTGAAATAGCCTATCCTGTAAATAATTGGGCAAAACTTATGGATACGCCAATCAATGCTCTGAATTTCTGCTGCCCATTTACATGATCAAGATAAGACAGCCTAATATAAGATACTTTTAGATACTTTTCAGGGATCGCTGTTTGAGAAAAGTACTTTCAGTCGGGAAGTATTGTTTATCAAAAGCCTGTAGCATCGCTTTAAACGCTGGTTTCTCAACGGTACAGAACGGCACCATTTCCAAATACTTTCTGCTACAAATACGGCATATTGCCTCGTCCAAATTCACCGGCTGCCCCTTGTCATCTGGCTCAAAGCCAAAATGTGTCCAAATAGGCGACACAATATTTGGCTTAGGGACTAGATTCGTGGCCATTTTTTGAATAAATGTCATCAACTGTAAATAATAACCTATACCACATAAGAGAAGTATCGCTATAAGCACTTGCAATTAAAATCTAACTCCAGCTGTTTACGTTATGCTTTTATCTTTTATGCCTGTGTTTGTGTGTATTTTATAGAACATTATCTGTAGACATCACAAGTACTGAAGCCTAGCATTTATTTAATAATAATCAGACACACACACAAAATAAATCCCCCATATGTTTAATGGACTGGTGCAGGAAGCTGTTTTTTTTTCTCCAGAAGCCCTTGAACATAGGACGGAAGACAGTGAATTATGATAAACAATGATTATTGTGTTTATAGTTCATATCACACACCATATGCACTCCTGTAACTTTCAGCAGCAAAAAAAAAAAAAATTTAAATACAAAAAAAACTACAGTGATGACCTCAACATCGCGGTCGGCATCTCATTACTGCGGTACTGCGGTAATCGTCACGGCCCTAGATTTGACCCCTTTATTCTGTAGGTCTATATCTGTATTAGCCATAAAAACACACACAGGTCAGTCGACCACAATAATCAATAAATATACATAAATACTGCAGTAGCTGATGCAGCGAGAGCACACACACACACACACACACACACACACACTCTCACAACACTTTCACAATGGAGACTAATCCTATTACATTAAGATGGAGTAACCTTGATGTGTGTGAGTGTGTGTGTGTGTGTGTGTGTGTGTGTGTGTGTGTGTGTGTTAATCTGATCAGACTGTGTGTTTGTGTTTTATATCATAGACTTCCTTCCATTTTTCTTTAAAGTTTTAAATAAACACTACAAACAAATCCAAACACACACACACACACACACACACTATCAGAATGCTGATGCATCATTACAATTAAAGCCCATGGTTTACTGTACATCAATCACAAATATATCATCTGTACACATGAGCAGCAGTTTGTTGTTGAGAAGCAGATCATCACACGCCTGTGGCAGTACAACACGTCTGTGACATAATAGAGCATCATTACACACAACACAATGAACACGCAACTGACATCACATGACCGCTGGCCACCCCCCCCATTATTGATCAAATATTCACTGTTAATGATGACATCACAAATTAAACTTTGAAAATAAATGACACAAAAACACGAATGAATTCCTTGTCACAGAGTTGTTCAGTGTCATGATCGATTATGAGACGTGTGACAATCAATGTACCGCATGACATATCTGTGTGTCATATCTGAAGAGCAAATAGAGTTGGTTGTGTGTGTGTGTGTGTGTGTGTGTGTGTGTGTGTGTGCATGCGTGCGTGCGTCGATGCAGCTGGAGGCTACTAGCATTTGTTTTCTACAAAACGACAACAGGCAGATGGAGCCACATACAATATTAATGAAGACCTCACTCACAATGTATGTGTGTGTGTGTGTGTGTGTGTGTGTGTGTGTGTGTGTTATTAAGTGGCTCCTCCAGATATAAATGCTGTAACTGTGAACGAAGCCTTTAATCAAGTTACGCAGTGGAGAAACACCAGCACACAAGAGACAAATCTATTCTGATGAGAAATTTCACCATTAACACACACACACACACACTAAGTTGATCGCTAAATGTCTGTTTTTGTGTTTTTCTCTCTGCTGTGACGTCAGACCTTCATACCTCCCTTCATCATCATCACGGCCCTCAAACACGTCACACTCTCACCAGTGCAGTGATGAAGACGAGCGCACGTGTTCACAGCACTGCAGTGTGATTAACAGATACACTGACGATTCGTCTGAAGTCAAACATGCGATCGATGCATTAGATGCTGCAGTGAACATGCTGACCTGAGAAGGACAATCACAGGATGAGGAGGTTACATGTCTGTAAATTACACACAAAACAAAGGATCGCACATCTGTGACGCTTCATGGCATGATGGGTATTTATTCAGATGCTGTCCCTTTAAGAGCTGCAGAAAATGAGACAGTATGTGTGTGCATTTACAGTATGTGTGTGTGTGTGTGTGTGTGTGTGTGTGTGTGTAGCTGCATGTCGCATCAGAGGAAAACTGCACAGATGGCAACACACACACACACACACACACTACCTCCTTCACAGTCTCAGCAGAGAGCAACACACACACACACACCTCCTGTCACATGATCTCTGTTTGGGTCGTCATGCACATTCACAAATGCTACTAGATAGAGCGCTCTAATAAACACACACACACACACACACACACACACGTCAGCAGCGCTCTCCATCATATTTCAGCGAGATCACTGCGTGACGATGGATGTTCATCATGAGTTTAAACACACCATCACGTGTTCCCAGAGATCCTGCTGATAACCTTGAACACATAAGAACAACCTGAAGTGATTGAGACTGAAGTACAAGCGGACAGGTGGGCTAATTTCATGTGTTTGTGATAATGGACATCCTATATGAGCTTAATCAGTGGTCCACAACATACATGTGATGCATGTAGTATGACTGAATCTGAAGACTAACTAAACCACAACTATTAAAACAATGGTTTATTTCAGACCCTTCACCCTCTCTGCTCTTCTATGGTGTAATTAGCTGCAAACCATCAAAATGTGCAAGAAGCAGCTGAAGAAACAACACAAACACTTCACTAACCAACAACACTAAAACAAGACACTTACATCAAAACAAAAATAAACTTTTCTACATTTCACCTCTGCTCTTAGTTTACTAATCTAGATTATACTTCAAATTGCACTGCATTCTATGAACATCGCTGACCCAATTGCTTTGACAAACTGTTTGCACATGGATGCTCTAACAACACAAGTACAGCAACAAACACATGTGGACTACTGCAGATTCACAGACTGAACCACAGGTCCAGTTACCGTCTAATACACAGAGACAGAGAGACAGAGAGACAGAGATCCGGCAGACGAGACTGAACTGCATTGCAGAGAGTGTGATGGGTGTGTCACTGTCTGCTGGACACTGAGAGCACTAACACACACATATACACACATATTCACACCAGCGTTCAAAACTTTTATGCATCAAGGATGCAATAAATTGATCAAAAGTGAGAGTAAAAACATGTATAATATTTCTATTTCAAAAGATTTCTATGTGAAATAAATGCTGTTCTTTTGAACTTTGTATTCATCTGTGAATCCTGAAAAATAAAATGTATCACAGTTTCCACAAAAATATTGGGCAGCAAAACTATTTTCAACATTGCTAATAATCAGAAATGTTTGTTGAGCAGCAAATCAGCATATTAGAATGATTTCTGAAGATCATGTGACACTGAAGACTGGAGTAATGATGCTGAAAATACAGCTGCGCATCACAAATAAATTACAGTTTAACAGATATTCACACAGAAAACAGCTGTTTTCAATTATAATAATATTTTAGATTTTTTTTTACTTTATTTTTGATCAAATAAATGCAGCCTTGGTGAGCAGAAGAGACTTCAAAATGGACTTTAGAATAGTTAGTGTATACACACACACACAGTGACTGAACGCTGGCCTATCAAACACAGTCAGTGCATTGCTGTGGTCAGGTGTTCAGATGAGCGTATAATCCATGTAACAGAGCTCAGATCAAATCCAGATTATCTGAACCTGCTGTAATCTCTCACAGACTGTTACGCAGCTAATAAACACTCATATATGAGCATCACAAACACACACAGTTACACAGATAATACCACACGCCACGCTGTTCTCACACAAGATAAGGACAGTCATGTGTGTGTGTGTGTGTGTGTGTGTGTGTGTGTGTAACAGTCAATGTCATTAATCCTACACCACATCATCATTAACAATCATTCATCTGGACTAATTATGACTGTTTATTCCCTGAACTCAGTTCAATACTGTCAAACGAATTAACAGCCATTCACACAGTTTGGATTTTACCAAACTGCACCAAAAAATGTCACAACATGAGAGAAAAATTAATTAAAAAAAAAAAAAAAAAACATAATATATTGAGCTGAAACATTATGGGAAATTAAGTTTTCTTCCACTATGACCCATAAAATTAAAGTCAATTATTAAATATAATTTACAAATGCAGGGCTCGACAATAAGGACTGGCCGATGGCCCGGGGCCAGCGTGACGGACGCTCGGGACAGTAGACGGATTTGTCACTTGCCCGATCGGGCCATTGCAGCATAGTCACGAAATTTTATCATTTGCATGCGTTTTTAAGCCTTGTTCATTTAAAAATTCAAGCGATTAAAAAGCATTTGGGCGCGAAAGACAACTCCTTTCAGTGCTTGCGCGCTGTGTTGTGTTCTGTGTGAACAGCTCGCGCACAGACAGCCCCGTCTCTGACACGCGCGAGCCGCCTGAATGCGCAAATACATATAAAAGTATGTCAAAATACACGTGCTGGCAGGTAACTTTAACATTGATTCATCTATATTGAATTTATACACTGGAGTACAGATGCACCGATCGACCGGACGTTTTTTTTTTTTTATTATTTATTTTAGAGCATCTTCTGTTCCGTGCTTGCACACAAACTGCACTGCAATCATTTCCCCAAATGTCATTTGTGTGGAAATATTTCGTTATTATTCTAATTAGACTCTAAACGGCCGTTAACAGAGGCCAGAGACGATGAAGACTGACACAAAAAGGAGAAAATACTGTAGCACTAGCAGGCAGAACAAGATCTCTGTTCAGGATGTGTGAAATATAGGAAGAAAATACAAATATTGAATTTTATATGAACGTGTTTCTGAGGGAAACTGGCTGTTTTCAGAAATGGCGTTTTCTTTTCATCTAGTCTGTTAATCTGCGCAGCGCTCCTGTGTTTACAGCGGTAACCAAGGAAACGCTGTATCACTGTTCTATGAGCGCCGCCTGCTGTCAGGGAGTGAAACTGCGTCTCATTCAGCCCGTCATCTGTTTCTGTTTAGTGCCCATGTTTTATGTAACGTTAGCATAATTTCGCAAAGCTAAAGTCAGGTCATTCTGTTTTCGCTTCAGATTTCGAAATTATACAGTGTAATATAAATCAAACATTGCACTTGTTTTTTTTTTGTGTGGATTATTCCATGACTAAAATGCAGTGGCTGCCTCTAATTTCAAAATGGCTATGAAAAATCAAGGTGCAACAAAGAGTGAAGAATACACAAATGTTATTTTATATGTGATTTTTCAATTTCTGCACCTGAACACCTACAAACATAAAAACCTAAAGCATCATTTAATTTCTATCTTTGTGCTATATGCCTATGTTTATTTGTACTATTACTTGTAATTTGTTCTTATTTACTGGCTGTCACTTGTCTTTAATAATGCTTAAACTTTATATTTATGTTTTGGCTAGTGATTTTTGCTGTGGTATTGGAATTGAAATAGAGAACTGTAAAACTTAATTTATCTAAAATATTGGTGTCATATAAGCTTATTTATTAGAATACAAGATAACATAGATCAAAAACAATGCAACAGCAACTATTTTATTTTTTGTGGCAGGGCCAGTGAAAATGTTGGCAGGGCAAGTAAAAATTTGTACCGCTGGGCCGACCGGGCCAGTAGAAAATATCCTTAGCGTTGATCCCTGAAATGTAATGCAAATGTCCGCAGGTTTGACTGCAGTTATATGAATTGCATTCTATTTCAATTCTACTTCCTTAAATTCAGACTGAAATTATTTCAACACGATTCAGGAAATAAACTGAAGTGTAAAAGGTGTTTTAATTCGGTCGTGAACACTGATTATGAGTGAGTGTGTGTGTGTGTGTGTGTGTGTGTGTGTGTGCGTGTGTGTGTGCGTGTGCGTGTGTGCGTGTGTGTGTGTATTCTCGGTGTGTCCGACCCACATCATTCACACTTTAAAATTAGTGTCTCAGCACACGCAAACACAGCCGCTCTAAACAACAGCTTCAGATCACATGAACCTACAGACAGCTCAGCTAATCACTAGCACCTTAACAACTGAACATCATGTGTTAGCAACCACTCACAGCACCTTAGCAACCGCCTAGCAACACCCTAGATACCAGCCACAAGACTCATAAAATAAAAACAAAAAAACAACAATAACAAAGGAAGACTTGCACAAAATTAGTTTACAAACAACAAGAATAAAACCATTTCATTAAAACAAATTATGTTTCCTTTCCTGCTGTTATTTCCAGATGCTGTCGTTGATTAAGCTTATATGCTCAGCTCATTTTATCAACCAACTTTTTATTCACTTTATCACAAAAAGTCTCAAACACTTCACATTCAAAAATGCCTGACAACACAGGAAAGGGTCAGGCAATAGTTGATCATAATAATAATAACGAAATTAATAATAAAACAAATAAATAAATATTGATATTCATAATTATAATATTACCAACATAAATGAAAACATTTTAACAAATTATTTTAATAACCCTATTAATAAAAAGCTGTCTTGCTGTCACTCTAGAAATGCATCTGTTTATTTTGTACCTAGCCTACAGCTAAGCATCTGTTAGACCCATAATTCCTTGCGGTCTGAGCATGTGCATACATCTCTCCGCTCAGTAATTTTTCTAAATAAGGGGCTTAAACATGCAACGGATTTCCCATTTCCCATTACTCTTGGCTTACTGTACATTTACATGACTCAACATTTATCAGAATTCAGATTAATCATGATACTGATGTCCATGTAATCATAGACACTGTGATGCTTTCAGAATATTGGTCTGTTTAAGTGGCTCAATGTAAGTTTGAAACTTGAGGGAGAATTGTGATTTTGTTAATCTTCATCACTGACATTTCAATGGTCTTCATGAATGTTTAAGTTACACACATCTGATCAGTCCAAACACTGGGAATCAAATCATGCTCTACAGCAATGATCACACTCAAATACTCCATCAGGAACTTTCTGTGAGTGCAACAGAATGATTTCTTAAAGTCCTGCAATGCACAAAAAAAGCAGAAAGCATGAGTGGGAACCCAGCGCGGTAAAACCACGGTACTTCCTGAGAGCGAGTGAGCGCAGCAGCTGTGTGGAGCATCTCTCAGGAGCAGCGCCTGACGCTTGTTGAGTATTTTTGGACTCAAGTGCCTGAGTCTCTATGAACACATGTAGGAGTGAGAGCGGAGTACTACACTATTACACAACACACACACACACGGGTTTGTCCTGTCGTGACGGCTGCAGCTAAAGGGAAGCGTGTGTTTAGTTCCAGCATTCAGTTGATGACAGCAAACGCTCACAGAGGAAGAATCCTGCTCATAATCACATCAGCTCTGATCATCTCAGCATGTCTCATCATAATCAATGACAGCTTAATGAACTCAAACGAGCCCTACTGACACAGTGATCATCATGGGCTGGTAGCACAAATAAACTGAATCTAAACTAGTTCCCGTTTCCTCTCCAGGTCATGTCAGGCAATCGACATGAAGCTTCGCAGAAGAAAGCAGAGCTCTAGTAGTAGATCAGTGATTGAGTCACTTCAAACATGTGATTCCTCTCAGCAGAAGAGAGCATGAACTTCTGCTGCTCACAGTGTGGGCGGACGATGTTCAACCATCGACACAGATCCAACCAGAGTCTTTCTCTGGAAACACAGCTTCATCAAACAGAAAGAAATCAAATCAGATCTTGATCTCACTTCAGTGTTACGATTTATTTATTCCCTGAGCCCCACTTTTGATGCTATAACTATAAACTAATAACTATAATGATAACTACTCTATAACTAACGATAACCTCGACCACAAAATAGTGAAAACTATAACAGTAGCTATAGTGATAACTACAACAATAACAATAACTATAATAATACTATAGTGGTGATAAAAAATATAACTATCTATAGTGATAACTATACAAACTATACAAACAAAAATAACAATTCTAGAGTGATTGCAAAAACAATAAGCATCTTTATATAGCGCTTTATAAAATGCAGGTTGTTTCAAAGCAGCTTCACGGTGATAAACAATAAAATGATTCAATGATGCTGTAAAGCAGCTTTAATGACAAACACTAAACAGTCATTATTCAGTTGAAATCTGAACTGTAACGATAACTATAACTATAGTTATAACAATAATGATAACTACAGTACCTACAATAACTATAATGATAAATATATTATGTTCCACACCAGCGGACAATAACGTTCTGTTTATTTTAATCATGCTGAAATTTTGTCACTTTAAATGTTCAAACTCTTCAAAGCAGGAATGGGTTGTGATTGGCTGTCAATGCTTTTATTATTAATCAGCTGGGAAAAAAAATCATTCTGAAAGCGATTCTAGTGATCTTGTTCCTCTGTGTTGTTATCTTTATAGTTGGGGTGTGGATTAAGGGTCGACCGATTATCGGCCTGGCCGATTATCGGTGCCGATATCAAGCATTTTTATGATTATCGGTATCGGTCATTTTCAAAACCGATGTGCCGATAAAATTATTTAATTTTGAAACGCACTATTTGGCTCTGATGCAGCCTGTCAGAACCCACCCCTCTGTGGCCTAGAGCAGTCTCCGCCCACTGCGCATCTGATTTGTTTGGAGTCAGGAGTCCGACCAATCAACGTGGAAGACTAAAGGCACTCTCACACCGAAAGCGCTTGCCAACTGGAGCTGCTTCAGTGATCACGCATCAGTTGTCTCTCAAAGGCAGCAGCAGAAGACATTGCTCAAGTTGCAATAAATCACAATCCACTACACTGAAGTTTCAAAACACCTCAATATTATCTATTTATGGTTTCCGCGATTGGGAAAACGCGGACGGAATCGCGGACTCCAGTCATAAATGGAATTTACTGAATCTTAGTCCCACGGAATTTGTCAAAGTTTGGACGAATTAATCAAAAGTAGGTCAGTACACTTAAATCGACTCGCGCTATGGACTAGTATCTGTAAACATTAAGCTGCAAAAAGACTATTTAAATATGAATTCTGCATGTGCTGCGTGTCTCTGTATATGTGAATGGCACAGACGCGCGGTTTTGATTACCACACACACACACACACACACACACACACACACACACACACTGAAGTGCGCGACGCTCGCGGTGTTTTCAGCATCTGCCTTCTCACTAAATGAGGACATAAATACATGAACAACATCCCCAGAACTGCTCTGAGAGTTACTTCATGAGCATTTGACCGTTTCATTTGAGTAAAACGATCGTCATATCATATACATAGGCTACAGAAACTTAAGAGGTCCTCATGGCAACCCGTCAAAATAAAAGTTCGGTTTATCTACTAATATTATTACAACAATTACAACTTTTTGTTTAAAAGAATAATCACACAATACGCTATTTCTTCCATGTTTTAATTTTAATAGTAAACCCATTTGTTGCCAAAAAATAGTTTAACTCTTATTTAATTAAAAGATAATTGAAATTAATGTTTTATGGCGTCATTTGCACTGCAATGTAAATTAAAACTAATGGAAATTACTGTCACATAGGCCAAGATTAAGATACTGTCACATAGGCCAAGATTAAGACGACATTTAGACACTCCAGCACTGGGAGTATTGGACTAAGTGGCACCTATAACAGGCTATTAGTGTTATACTGTAGTTTAATTAAAATAGTTGCGGTCTTCTTCGCAACTTCTACAATGGAGCTATGAAGACAATTAAATTATTTACGCTTATATACATTGTGCTTTTTAAGGTAATCATTTGATGTGTAAAAAAATATATATACAGTATATATAATAAAATACCGAACTACATAATACTATTATTGTTAGAAATTGCAACAATATAAAAATAGAAATATAATACGTTTATACATTTAAAATTTTAATTAAAAAAATAAATAAACAATAATATCCTGGCCAGAGGAGAACTGGCCCCCCGACTGAGCCTGGTTTCTCCCAAGGTTTTTTTCTCCATTCTGTCACAGAGGGAGTTTTTGTTCCTTGCCGCTGTCGCCTCTGGAGTGCTCAGATGCGTACAAGTAATTTTTAGCGATTTATCGTCAATTTGATTTCACAGATACTAATTAAACTAAACTGAGCTAGACAATGACATCTCTGAATTCAATAATGAAATGCCTTTAACTGAAAATTTAATGTTTAATCTTATTATACATTACTGACACTCTATCCTCCAATTTGATACTGTTAAGTGCTTTGACACAATCTGTATTGTTAAAAGCGCTATATAAATAAAGGTGACTTGACTTGACTTGATGTGCATTAGATGATTAATTGAATAGTCACCTCTTGTAAGTTATGATTTAGTCATCAGAAAAGAATTAATGAAGAATTATGAGAGGTTATGCTATTACACATACATTTCTAACATGTAAATTATTAAAGCCAAATACTTCCCCAAACTGTTTAGCTGTAGTACAGTATTCATAGGCTTAATCATGAAGCATACAGTGGCCCCACTTTTAACTCTCTCTTTACATTACCCTTATTGTAGATGGATGCATGGAGGAAGACAAGAGTAAGAAGTGCAACCAACACCAGGGAAGGCAGTTTTTGTCAGAGCCCTTGTTATTCTTAATTTTGAAATGAATTTTCATTTTTACACCAGACATATATATCGGTTAAAAATATCTGTTATCGGTCTACTTGGTCTGTAATAATCGTTATCGGCATCGGCCCTGAAAAACACATGTCGGTCGACCCCTAGTGTGGATTTCACTATTTTCAAAGAATTGGAATGATTATTAAAATGCTATGGTTATAGTTACTGTTCTTAGTGTGAACAGTCCTTAATCTAGTTTTTGATGACCATATTCCAGCCTCAGATGAAGGAAACTGTACTGAGGTCAAGGCAGCAGGACGTGTAGAGGTGACCCTGTGTGATGAAGTCCTCAGAAGCTCTATTTTGGCTGTAGGTTCACTATAAATAGTGTACGTCTGCAGCGGTGCGGTGTGAAGTCACGCCGTACCTCATTACTCACGCCATCCGCTGGCTTTATCTAGGCTGCTGTGACGTTTAGGGGTCAAACTCTGAAGAACAACCGCAAAGTTCTGCTACTTTCCACAAGAACAAGAACACAGGAGAAAGCAGGTCAGCTCTCACACATATTCTCCGTCTCCTGTTAAAGCTGCTGCCGCATTAGAGCTTGATGCTCGGATGGTCTGGAATAATTCATCCTGAAATCCAGGAGCGACAGGGAATGTTCACAGAGACCAATTACTGCAGTCAAGTTGAGCTGCTGCTCTAATCCGGTTTGACTCCAGTAATCCGCTTTTAATGTGAAGACACGGTAAAATCACTGACACACACCGAACAAAAGTTCTGAAATAAAGAGCTCAGAAAGATAAAACTAAACCCATGAAGACGGGCAGACTGAAAATATCTGAGACAGCGTTTTGACTCGTGTCAGATTGCATTCTGGTCTCCAGATGCATCTCTGGATTTTTTTTAGCTGTTTTCTGGTTCAGTAGGTGAAATGGTGATTTGGCATTTTTTAAATATCGGCATCAACCGATAAGTTTTTCTGTTTGGCTGATGTGTTTGAGGAGGGACTTTTATTTTGACGGCACTGAAAACAGCAGCGCCTGAGCGTCGTTTAATAGTTCTGTCTAATACAGATAGAAGTCTGTCTAATAATCAGATAGAACTGTTAAATGAAGGAATTAAACCGTATACAAAAAAGTATTATAATGATTGCTTTATATTATTAGTAATAGAAAGGCAAACATTATGATACTTTCTCATTTGCCAGCATCATTTAAACATATCTTTGAATGACTAATGAACATTTAATTTCAGAAACCTTAGGAACTTTGTTGAATCCAGCTGTGAGATCTTGTGATCTGTATCCTGCATGATCGCGTGTTCTCTGCGTGACGGTCGGTCCGTGTGAACTGAACGCTGACAGGAGGAGAGTTCAGCTTCACCACAAACCTTAAACTCACGAATTCAAACTATGCTGCGCTTTATCCATTTGACCAAAATATGATATATGGAACTTCCCAGATTACTGAGAGCCCTGTTGGTTACAGTGGTTCCTTCCTTTTTAATTATATTTTTATTAAATATTTATTTGTGAAAAATACTTTGTCTTCTAAAGTATAAGTACGTTTATTTTACACATTTAATTTTTAATCCATTTTCAAATCATTTCAATGTTAATTAAAATAAATAAAATTATATTGGCTTTATGTCGGCCATCCTGCTATCCAAGATATTGGCATTGGCTGTCAAAAAACCAATATCAGTCGACCACTAGTGCAAGTGATGAGTGACTCAACAAACAGAGGGCAGGAGGGGAGAGAATCTCCTCTGCTCGCTTCTTTTGGTGCACTAGAACACTCCCCACTGATCAATCAGATTACATAAGCACACTGCAGAGAGAGAGAGAGAGAGAGAGAGAGAGAGACGGGCTGCAGCAGTAGAATCAGAAATGAAGAGAAAATATGAGAGATTGAGACTTAAAACATATTGAATGCCATGATCTTATAACAAAAAATCTCTAATAAAAATAACACATACATGAATAAAATATATATGCACTACTGGTCAAATTTTGAAATAATTCAGATTTTTTTAAATGTTTTTGAAAGCTCACCAAAGCTGCATTTATTTGATCAGAAATACAGCAAAACGTGAAAAAAATGAAATATTATTCTAATGTAAAACAGCTGTTTTCTATGTGAATATGTGTTAAACTGTAATTGATTTCTGTGATCTGCAGCTGTATTTTCAGCATCATTACTCTAGTCTTCAGTGTCACATGATCTTCAGAAATCATTCTAATATGCTGATTTGCTGCTCAAGAAACATTTCTGATTATTATCAATGCTGAAAACAGTTGTGCTGCCCAATATTTTTGTGGAAATATGTTTCTTGATAAGAACATGTGTTTCACACTTAAGAGTGGAGTAATGATGATGAGAATTCAGCTTCGCATCACAGGAATAAATTACATTTTACAATATATTCATTATCACTTGATTTTTACTGTATTTCTGATCAAATTAATGCAGCCTAGGTGAGCAGAAGTGACATTACATAGAGTCAGTTCTCCTCAAGTTTACACAGGTGTGGAGAATGATATTAAACTAACCACAATCAAACACAATACTGACTGTCTTCATCTACCGATTCAGCATTTGAAACTCAAACTTCTGTCTATCAAATGTTCTGTGTGTACAGTGTATTTGTGCATCTTTATTCACAGTAAATGACCATCAGCACTGAGTCTGGTCTGTTAGATGATCGTCTCATACATGTGATTATGGAATAAGTGTGATTGGTCTGCACAAACGTCTCTGTTTGCATACTAAACGCTGATGAAACTGCCACTGATGTCGACTGATTTAGCGCTTTACAAGCGAGGCCACTAACGGTGTCACTGAGCATCATTATGCCTGAGCCGCGTGAATGATGATGGACAGAGCGTTTAACAAACAGCGCCGCAGGAAAGACAAACGGCCAACGGCCGCTCATTAATAACCACCGGAGTCATTTTCATCAATACTGAACACATCCATCTGAACTACACGCGTCTCATCACGAGCAAACACACTTCATCAGTCCATCAGATAAATTATGTGTTTAGAGAAGGAAAAATATTATAAAATGATAATTCGCCAATATTTCCTTAAGTGCAGAAAGGGTATGGCGCAAATCACAAAATCCTACTGACCTTAATTTATTTCGATCACTCCTCTCTGACTTCTCTGCTAATGTTTCCACTGCTAAAAGGACATACTATCACGACAAAATTAACAATTCGCCTAACTCTCGCATGATCTTTAAAACATTTTCCTCCCTTCTTTGTCCTCCTCCTCGTTCATCAACTTTAACAGCTGACGACTTTGCCACATTCTTCATTAATAAAATTACAAACCTCTCTGCACAATTCTCCACACCACAAATTGTCAAACACATCTTACCAGCTAACATACACTCGTTCACATCCTTCTCTCCACTCTCTAAAGCAGAAGCCTCTAAACTCATACTTTTCAGTCATCCTACTACTTGTCCGCTTGATCCTTTTCCATCTCATCTCCTTCAAGCCATTTCTCCTGCAGTTGTACCTGCACGCACTCACATTGTTAACACATCCCTTCACATAGGAGTTTTTCCCTCAGCTTTTAAACAGGCTCGTATAACCCCACTTCTTAAGAAACCCACTCTTACCCCAACTCTTTTAAGGAGCTATAGACTGGTTTCCCTTCCACCTTTCATTGCAAAAACACTTGAAAGAGTTGTGTTCAAACAAGTCTTTGCCTTTCACACACAGAACAACCTCCTGGACAGCAACCAATCTGGCTTCAGAAGTGGACATTCGACCGAAACTGCCTTGCTCTCAGTTATTGAAGCCCTAAGATTTGCAAGAGCAGCTTCCAAGTCTTCATTACTTATCTTGCTGGATCTGTCCGCTGCTTTTGATACAGTCAACCACCAGATCCTCCTGTCAACCCTATTGAGAAAGGGCATCTCAGGAACCACACTCCAGTGGTTTGAGTCTTACCTCTCAGACAGGTCCTTCAAGGTTTCTTGGAGAGGTGAGGTATCCAAGTCGCAACATCTAGCTACTGGGGTGCCTCAGGGCTCAGTTCTTGGACCACTTCTCTTCTCTGTCTACATGACATCACTAGGTTCTGTCATTCAGAAACATGGCTTTCCGTATCACTGCTGATGACACTCAACTCTACCTCTCATTCCATCCTGATGATCCGATTTCTTGCTGGATGAAGGACTGTCACCTTCAACTCAACCTAGCTAAGACAGAACTGCTTGTAGTTTCAGCAAACCCATCACTTCATAACAATTTCACCTTCCAGTTAGACTCATCAACCATAACTCCTTCAAAAACAGCCAGAAACCTTGGAGTTGTCATTGATGATAAGCTGAATTTCTCAGACCACACTGCTAAAACTGCCCAGTCCAGCAGATTTGCTTTATACAATATTGGGAAGATCAGGCCCTTTCTTTCGGACCATGCAACACAACTCCTTGTTCAAGCTCTTGTTCTGTCCAGACTTGACTATTGCAATGCTCTCTTAGCAGGTCTTCCAGCCAATTTCATCAAACCTCTACAATTAATCCAAAATGCTGCTGTAAGATTAATATTTAATGAGCCGAAAAGAACGCACGTCACAGCTTTGTTCATCAATTTGCACTGGCTACCAATAGCTGCTCACATAAAATTCAAGGCATTAATGTTTGTCTACAAAACCACCTCTGGCCCTACACCCCTTTACCTAAATTCAGTACTTCAGACCTATGTGCCCACTAGAAGCTTGCGTTCTGCGAACGACGCATTATTGTGCCATCCCAAAGAGGCACAAAATCACTTTCATGACTTTTTCATTAACTGTTCCAACCTGGTGGAATGACCTGCCAAACTCAATCCGAGCAGCTGAATCCTTAGCCATCTTCAAGAAACGGTTGAAAACACATCTCTTCCATCTTTATTTGACCCTCTAACTCTAGTACTCTCTATTCTAATTCTATTTTATCCATCTGTCTTCTTTTTATTTATTTACTTAAAAAAAACACCCTTGACTCTCTATCAATTGCATATTTATTCTCTAACTGCTAGTTTTTCTTGAAAAACTAACACTAGCTTTCTTTTTTTCTATTCTATCTACTTGTTTCTTTAAAACAAACAAACAAACAAAAACAACACTAGGTTTCTTTTTTCTATATTCTATCTACTTGTTTTCTTTTTTTAAAAAACAAAAAAAACCTTGCTACATGTACTGTGTTAGGCTAACCGAGACTTGTCATAGCACTTACATGTTGTTGCTCTTTTGTTGGATTTGATTGCTTCTATTGTCCTCTTTTGTAAGTCGCTTTGGATAAAAGCGTCTGCTAAATAACTAAATGTAAATGTAAATGTAAGTGCAGTAAGATCAACAGATGCCAATCAAACAGCAGTAGGGGTGTGCGATATTGACCAAAAAATAGTATCTCGATATTTTCTGTGATTTTATCGATAATGATAATTAGAGGATATTTAGCTGAGTGTGTTATTGTGCTGGTATCTTAAGGACTGCCGTGAACAGCTGACTCCTAAAGTTTTTGATATTCTTCATGTTCTGTGCAGTAGTCAGTTCACACTGATAGAAATTCATCTTTTCCAATAAGTTTAAACATATTTTTACATTTTATGGGCATTTTTACCTTTATAAAGCCATTTTTCTAAAAGTGTCCATTATCTTTTGAGTCAAATTCCTACATTTAATCAGTGGATTAGAATAATAAGACATTTGGGCTGTTACCAAGCAAATGAAATCAGATGCTGCAATTAAAATGGCATTTAGATGTATTTACACATGGTTTAATGCAAGACATGAATGCATTTAATCTGCAATTACAAATGCTTTTTTTTTTTGTTGATATATTAAACATAAAATGTTGAATACTGATATTTGAAATTATTTAAATAATAAAAGCTACTTTAAATGTGAAATTAAAACCGCCAGTAGGTGGCAGCAAGTCACTGTTAATAAGTGAGTCATTGCGATTGAACCGAATCATTTAAACGGTTGATTCATTCAGGAACGAATCACTGTCATGTTGCTCAGAGACGCAAAACAGTGCTGTGGCTGTGTTTGGAATTATTTTTCTTGTCGAAATAGAGCAAAAACAGGAAATATGGTGTCTGTCTAAAACGTAAGTCTCTTAATTAACTTCTTGTTTATTGAACTGTTGTAAAAAATAAATATCACATTTGTAATCATGGAAATTTTTGGAGAAAAATGGCACTCTTGCTGTGAAATTGATTAACTATATGAAGTGGTATAAATATATATATTTTCTGCCCCCATGTCTTGAATTTGTGATCATTCTAGAGGCATTTTAACAGACTGAATCATGCAGTGAAAGAACACACTCTAAATGCGCTTCACATAATGTATTCATGCGCTCTGTAGGGGTGGTTTGAATGGTTTTTGCAAAATACTCTATAACGTCAAATTGCACATCGTTAAAACAACAATTATGATATTATCGCAGACGATATATATCACACACCCCTAAACAGCAGCTGTTTAGTGATGAGGGCCTGTTTTTAACTTCCTGCCTGAAAAGGTCAGTGTGAGTGGCGCTCTGAATATCAACTCATATCATTGGTTCATTCACAGCGGAAAGGTCACAGTCAAAGGCTTGTTCACTTCAAAGATAAACACACACACACACACACACACACACACACACACACACAGACAGTCCAGGTGAACAAAACACAGCGATGCTGCAGCTCACCTGCGACAGAAAATGTGTTTCTGTTGTGACAGTATTTACAGAATATAAAGTGATTTTATAATCATAATCCAGAAACTGAAAATATCATACATGCCATACATTTCATAGCTCTGTCTGTATTGAAACCCTCAGGATGTGTGTTTGGGTCAGTCTGGACACTTTAATCGGAACGCAGGAGGAGATCACCCAGAATGCAATGCTTTCGCATGGACAGCACCTCACTGCTGTAAGAGACAAATGGGAGCTGATATCATCACACACACACACACACACACACACACACACACACACACACCCCTTCGGGAACATCAGCTGAATCTGATCGCTCTAGAAATGCAGCAGATCTGAAGCTCACTGGTGTTACTGCAGCTGCACGAGTGTGTGTGTGTGTGTGTGCATCTCTGAGCACATCCTGTTATAACAACACCACAAAGCCCATGCACTAATATACATTTATCATTCACTTCCGCCTGACATCACACACACACACACACACACGTGTACACACACACACACAGATGCATGCGAGTTGTGGGACGTTAATTGCGACAGTCACAGTGCATCTGTCATCAATAAAAGTCAAGAGCTAATTGAACAGTCGACTCTTATTGGCCAAACGAGCACGTCACTGCAGAGAATAGAGGACGCATGTATGCAGTGCCACTGAGCATCCACACACACACACACACACACACACACACACACACACACACGCTCTTCACAGGATGAACACATTCAGTGACTCTCATGAACAATCTTCACTGAATCTCAAAGGAACCGATCAGCTGGCTGCTCCAGTGACGACACTAACAGCTGATCTGAGCAAACACTAGAGCTGAAGGAGTTTCAGAGAACACACACACACACACACACACACACATGCACACACACACACACACACACACACTGACACACACAACAGTCCAGCTGGTTTAACAGACACACATTAACCAGCACAACAGCACTAACAACCCAATAGTTAACACTAAAATCCAGTCAGATGGCCTGATTGACAACTAATGGTCACATGACACGCAGGTAAACATCAAATATTTCATCTTTTTCATCTTTTGTTTTATTTTGATGTTTTTAATTTAAAATTATTTATTTATTTCAGATACAACATTGAATGAATATGTGTGTTTTATTTTGATTTGCTTTTATTTTACAGTTATTTGTTGGTTTTATTCTGATCTCACAGCAGCAGTAAACACACACACACACACACACACACTCCTGCACTGAGCTCGAACACCAGCACTACATCACAGTGACACCAGAGCGAGAAACTCTTCCAGTCTCTCTCTCTCTCTGTGTTTCACTCTCTTAATTACACAGTAAATCAGACAGACCTGCAGTGACTCTATTAAACACACACACAGCTCTCTCCCACTGCACACTGGACGGGCACACACACACACACACACACACAGATCTGATGACTCGAGACCGATATTAAACCAGGTTTAATGTTCTGTCGTATTACATCAATAATTACCCAGTCATGCTGCTGCTCTGAATGTCAGTCATGTGATCACCTGCACTGACCCTACAGCCCAATCACAGCTCAGATGACATTCAGATCAACAGCATGACTGTGAGTGTGATATTATGAGTCACATCTAACCCTAACATCACACACTATTCACCAGAGCCTCATTAACCAGCAGATCCAACACGGGATCAGGATGGTTATACCATGTACTGAAGATCACCATATTCATTCATTCATACATTCATGCGGAACCTCAAAGAATACTGTGGTTTTAACGCTCATACTATGACACTTTGTTAGCGATGTGAATCACAAATGCTGCCGACCAACAACACTGTCCAGAGGAATCAACATATGCTAATTAGCCACAAAGCATTATTTACATATATGCTAATTCGATTACTCTTACTGGGGTCAATTTGAAAATGAATCAAAGGAAGTGTTTACAAAAACAACCAAAAACAAGCTGTAGGAGTTAGCCACAGAGTTCACTACATGTAATTGACTACAGAGTTCACAACAGAAATCACTAGAATTCAATATATAATTCACTATAGAGTTCACTATAATATTCACTACAGAATTCACTATAGAGTTTATAACTAGAATTCACTAAAGTTTACTATGTAATTGACTACAGAGTTCACTACAGAAATCACTAGAATTTATTTAATTCACTATACAGTTTACTATAATGTTCACTACAGAATTCACTATAGAGTTCACTACAGAATTTACTATAGAGTTCACTATAGAATTCACTAGAGTTTATTACAGAGTTTACTCTATGTTCACTAGTGAATTCTCTACAAAATTTACTATAGAATTGCCTACAGAATTCACTATAGTGTAGGGCAGGGCGATAAATCGATAACAATAATTATCGCGCGATATAAATTCCCTCGGTAAATGATAACAAGAGTTTGATAAATGTTCGATATAATGTTTATAAGGCAAAGGCGGAAGGAAAAAACACTAGTCATTTGAAGCGTCCTTTTTACCACGGTATTGAGGTGCTATATTTGTGGTTTTAACTCTGATTATCATGATCTAAATGTATGCTATTATGGAAGACCAATGGTTAAAAAAAACACCTTAAACAGTCAGAATAATTTAAATTCACCATATAAAAATGAGATTGCTACCATTTTTACAGACATTACAGATTTTGATACTGAACATAAATCTACATCTGCATCCTAACTCAAGCTACTATCAAATGTATATTTCTAAGAGACAAAAACTTTTATATTATTATTAATATTATCAGGCAAGACAAACCTGTTTCTTGATTTGAAACAATATTACTCATTAGAACACGCAGAACATTATTTTTCTCTATTAAGATATTTATTTTGTTAAGGAAAAATGACTGGAAAAGTGTAAAGAATTCAAAAATGAAGTGTTTGTCATGTTCTAACCATAAAGAGTAGATTAAAACCACAATTAACCATCTGGTTTGTCTCACATTGGAGCAAAAATCTGCCTTTAAACTTGAAAGACATAAAAATTTGACATTTATCGTGATATCGATATCGACTAATAAGAAAAAAATTATTGTGATTTTTATCGTGACTTTTTTTGGGCCATATCGTCCAGCCCTGCCTACTATAGAGTTTACTATACAATGCTCTAGAAGCTCCCTGATAAAAACACTTAGGCTATATGTGGGTGAAATAAATAAAATCTTTTTATTTAATTTAAATATTTCATTGATTTAATCACAGTAATGATGCATATCACGATATAGTAATCCAATCAGTAAAGCTGCTTTGAAGCGATCGTGAAAACTGCTCCATAAATAAACCTGACTTGACTGGATAATCAAATTTCTGACATGAAACAATATTGAAATGCATGACAGATGCTGGCGGCTGCTATTGGCTGAAGCGGCTGGACAGGCGACCAATCAGAGCGGCTTATCTCCACGTGGCCGTGGACGGTGAGGTCGTCTGCTCATGACACGACTGTTTGTTTTCAGGTCACACAGAAACTCTGAGCTCGACAGGAGAAGAGAGAGACAGACAGCTCCACACTCCTCTGCTCATTTATCTTCCCTCTAGATTATGTAACAGGAGAATCTTATCAAATATTAATGTTGTGTGGAGAGAGAGACAGACGAGAGAAAGCAGGCAGTTTGATGCTCTCGCTGCTGTTACAAAATCTCTTTCCCAGGTTACACTGCAAGACTCCAGTCTGTAAGATTACATCACAGCGTCGCCACACGGTTTGCATGAGATGCGCCCATGTGCGGCTCATGATGCGCAACGATGCTTACAGAAACACGCTTTGGATACAAGCATCTGCTAGACGCAAAAATGTAATTGTAAGAAAAAGTGTAAGAGTTTCTTTATTGTTACATTAAACACATGTTTCTGTTACAGCCTCACTACAACACAGTCAGTCTCAACGCTTTATTTTTGAATTTGTAATTTTTGCATCAAAGCAATAATTTATGAATTGTTTAACAAATTAATCATGGAGAAAATTAACAGACTTTTTAATATATACATATATATATATATATATATATATATATATATATATATATATATATGTGTGTGACCCTGGAGCACAAAACCTTAAGTGTCAATTTTCTGAAATTGAGATTTATACACCATCTGAAAGCTGAATAAATAATCTTTCCATTGATGTATGGTTTGTTAGGATCGGACAATATTTGGCTGAGATACAACTATTTGAAAATCTGGAATCTGAGGGTGCAAAAAAATCTAAATATTGAGAAAATCTCCTTTAAAGTTGTCCAAATGAAGTTCTTAGCAATGCATATTACTGATCAAAAATGAAGTTTTGATATATTTACGGTAGGATATTTACAAAATATCTTCATGGAACATGATTTTTACTTAATATCCTCATGATTTTTGGCATAAAAAAATGGATAATTTTGAGCCATACAATGTATTTTTGGCTATTGCTACAAATATACCTGTGCTACTTAAGACTGCTTTTGTGCTCCAGGGTCACATATATATATATATATATATATATATATATATATATACATATATATATATATATATATATATAAATGATTCATGGAGAAATTTGATTGATTATTTAAATAAAAAATGCATATTAAACGCAGTATAACAAAGCGACCATGAATTATCATGGAATATATACACACAAACACAAATTATGATGATAAAATAATGTCACAGTCCAAAAAAATTAAGCTAAAACAGGTTTTCTTCCTTTGTTCATTCCTCCTGAGGTGAATATGTTCATCAGATGCATCATCATATCCAGTGCATGTCATTACAGTGATCTGAGTGTGTTCATTTACACCATAACACACACACACACACACACACACACACACACACACGCTGGACTCAGTCCCGTCTAACCTGCACTGCATTGAACTGTAGGGGTGTAGGAGGGAATCAATGCCGTTTTTAACATGTAATGCTTGCTAATGATTTTCTGCTGGTGTGTTTACTGAAGGCAAGAGTGCTGCACTTCTATCTATTCATCAGGGCGATTTAGCTGTTTTTGTGCTGCTGGAACAACAATCAACGGATCGATTGCATGAGGTTCCAGACGAACCAAAGTCCACACAAACACACCGATGCTGCAAACATCTGCACTGACGACACTCATGAATGCAAAGAAGCCACAAGCAATACAACCTCACCATGTTATTATTATTATCGATCACAAACAACATGATGCAGTTATTCACATCAGACCAACACCATCATCACAATAACAGATTCCTAAACTTTACATTTGATATATGTGCTTACACACATGACTGCTCAACACCTGTCATCTATAATCAATACAATCCGCATCCAATCAGCTGTATTGTTCCTGTAGTTCTTTCAATGTCCTGTATTTGCTGTATCATTCAGTGACTGTTAACGCAGCACATTTCCCACACCGATCAATAATAACGCCTCTATTAATGCACACTGTACCGAATCAATCAATCAGCCGGTTCATTTGAGAAATCTGCAGCATTTATGACACCACAGTAAACAGAGAGTCTGCAGTGGAGCTCGGCACTGACTTCATCATCAGGACTGCAGCTGACATACGCACTGCATTCGCCTTCATAAGCGCTCATAACGCGCGATCGGTTTCCTCACACCCACGTTTAACAGTTCAAGCGCAGAGAACCGGACGGATGCCGGTGACTCCCGCAGCATCAGCACCGCAGCATCTCACACACACACACGGTACTCACGGTCCGTAAGAACTGTATCTCATCTTCGGCTTCGCCGTCCGTCATGGTTCGGCGCGGGTTCGGAGCCTCTCACCGGACAGATGAAGCTCTCAGGCGGCGGCGGCGGAGGCTCTGATGCGGGTGTAACGGGTGTCTCCTGCCGCGCTCTCATTGGACGGCTGACATACTCAGAGGGCGGGGCTATGCAGATGAGCGTGCGCCCTCTGCTGGAGAACCGGCGCTGACGCAGCGGGAGACCGTTAAACCATTACGGCATCGAGCAGCGCCATCACGAGGACAACGGAGCAAACACGACTCTATCTGTGTAAAACATGAACCATTTTTAAAAAGTTGAGGTAAACTACTGTTCATGAATATTAAACGACAGAACAAAGTTATCTGAATCAGCAGATTCTCTCGTTTAATTAAACAGTAGGACTCTCTGTGAGTCGCGCTGTTCTCCTGAAGGTTATAAGTTAATTGGACCAACAACAGCACGACTGTGAGCTTTTAAACAACAGAACAATAAAAAACAACTTTATATCAAGTAACTTACATTTCAGACATAAGTTTTCCAGTTCCACAGCAGAGCTGAAGACCAAACCAAACCGCGACGATCACACTAACGACTGAGAGCATTTAGCGCGGGAAGATTTAGCACTAGCGCGAGATTTAATAATAATAATAATAAAAAAGGGTTCGTGAGCTGACGAAACTAATAATTTAAAATGTAATAAATTAGAAATAAAAACGTCAAACAACAACAACAAATAATCCAAATAAATAATAATAATTAAAAAAATCGTTGACCTGCATGTCACGTGACCATCAACCGACATCAAACAGCCGCGAACATGTTAACTTTGATAAATTATTGGAATATTAACATAAAATCCCAAATTTACTTTAGCACAAAAGTTTAATACCACCTAAATTAACAATTAATGCATGTGTGAAATTTAAACTGATGCCAGTGACTGTTTTTGGCTAATATAATCAATGTAATATTATAACAATATCATTTTAATACTATAACGATGGAAGTCATTGAGAAATTGTGAAATTAACTGCTTCCAAATTCTGTCAGATTAATAAAACACTAATATTGACTAATGTCTACACTAATATACCATTTATAAAATCTGAATACATTAATTTAAACCTTGGAAAAAGTTAGCCCATAATATGCATATAGTATTATGACACACATTTCTATTTTATGCATTACAAGTGGCATTAAAATAACTATTTTACAGTTAGAAAATGTGAGCATGCACTAAACCTGAAGATCATGATCTGAGATCTAAAGAGCATCTTCAGCTTCAATCTGACCCACATGATGACACTCATTTACTTTCCTGAATAAATCAGATTAGAAATAAGATGCTATATTTTTACTGTGGTCTCAGACGTTTGAACACACGTGCGTGTGTGTGTGTGTGTGTGTGTGTGCGTGCATGAGTTTTAAACACCTTCTCCATAATGTGAATATATTTACACACTCATAAATCACCAAACACAGAGTTTTAATTTAATAATGGTTTAATATAGAAAGCACATCGTTCAATGTTCATCTTAACAGATGTCAAATTATCAGTTTCACTCATTTTTTCCTCAGTTAAGTGAAATTAACAAACTGAAATAACTCCTAAAACCAAAATAAAACAGCAGGACTGTGCGTTACACTTAAAGTACCATATTGAATAAGAGGTCCTTAAGATTTTCATACCACCGTCTAATATTAATACTAAAACTGATCGTTTGCTTTTATGGACCTCGTTTATGTCAATTTAAACAGTCAAACCTACAGGAAGACATACAGAGAGAGATAAATGACAGATGAATTTAACTGAATTTACTTGCTGTGTAGTGACTTCAGGAAATAAAACCCAATCAGTTTAAAAGATGAAATCACAATCTAAGAGAAATAATTAAAGGATCTGCTGGAGTCTGTAAGCCAGGCTGGTATTTTCTTTAAATCTCTTAAGATATCAACCTATAAAACCCACAGGACTAAAAATAAGTGCTGGTCACTGTTCTATTAAAAATAGAAATGTAATTAAAAGCAGCGCTATAGATGGCACCTCTGTAGTGTAAAGATAAAAATGTTTTTGGACACTTTGAAATTAAAGTCCCTAATCTGCGACAAAACCATCCAAACAAAATAAAGTCCGCCCCAGCTGATGATTCAGAGTTTTCCCTGCAGCGCTGTCCAGATCTGAGCGGTTTAGAATCAGTCGGTGTCGTAGCCCAGGATCGGACCCAACCACCGCTCCACCTCCGACACCTCCATCTGCTTCCTGTGGGCGTAATCCTCCACCTGACCAACACACAGAGAGATGGAGGTCACACAGACTTCCTGTTCCCACACGATTATCACTCGAATAAATAATAAATAAATGCAAATACAACTAATGGCCACATCATTTGGAACTGGGTGAAAATGTGTCATTGTTCTGGCAAAACCACTTCCTTAAAGCAGAGTTTCTGCAGGATTTTTAATCTCAAATTTAAGACTTTTTAAGACCTGCACAAATAAAATTAATACCATATGAGCGGGGTAGGGCAATGTCTATAGTAACATATTAAACAGTAAAATGACTGTAAAAAGCAAGATTTACAACTCAGACACAAGTTTTCACAAAAACAAAGTTTTATAAAACAATACACTTGACATTCAGCCTTTAAACCATTTTTAAGAAAATGGAGTCTAAAGTAATTATTATTGATGATAATTGTTTAAATGAATATAAAGTATATTAATTAAATAACAAATTAGTGCTGTCAAATGATTAAGCTCATTCAAAATAAAAGCTTTTGTTTACATAATATATGTGTTCTGTTTATTTATTATGTATATATAAATACACACATATGCAGTATATACTTTGCAAATATTTACATGTATATACTAGTGCTGTCAAACAATTAATCGCGATTAATCGCATCCAAAATAAAAGTTTTTGTTTACATAATATATGTGTGTGCTGTGTATATTTATTATGTATATATAAATACACACACATGCATGTATATATTTAATAAAAATATGTTGTCTTTATATATTAAATATATTTATATATAATATAAAATATAAGAATATAAATATATAAATGTATATGCATGTAAATATTTCCAAAATATATACACGCATGTGTGTGTATTTATATATACATAATAAATATACACAGCACACAGTCATATATTCTGTAAACAAAAACGTTTTCAGGGTGAAAACATGGGTTGATTTTCACATTGGTCTGAACAAAAACAACAGGCTTATTGAAAATGCACATTCATTCTCTGCCAGCAGGAGGCGCTTTCAGAACAGCAGAAATATAACGTTTCCACGGTAACGACAGTAAACAAAACAGCGCTCATGTTTATTTAATGAAATCATAGCCTTTTGAAGTTTAATCGTCACATTCGGCCGTATCGCAATTCTGGTCTTTCCGTCCCCAAATTTAAGACCTCTTGAAATCATAATTAAGACTTTCTTGTACAATTTAAGACTTTTTATGGCCTTAAATTTGATACAACTAAATGTAAGACTTTAAGGACCCGCGGGAACCCTGCTTAAAGTGATTGGTGAATGCTTCCTTTGAGGAAGAGATCCAGATGGAACGACTGGATGGTCAGGTTAGTGGATCTGATGGTAAACGTGAGGTTCATACCTGCTCTTTAGTGATTTTACCCACAGCGAAATAGCAGGATTTGGGGTTGGAGAAATAGAGGCCGGATACGGATGCGGCAGGAGTCATGGCCAGAGACTCCGTCAGACCGATACCTGCAGAGAACATGAAGAGACACGCTGAGACGCTTCAGGATGGAGACACGGTCAGATCCTATCAGCACGGACACACAAACATCTGAGGAACATCATCCTTTAATCTAAAGATCAGTTTCTGGATGGAAATATAAGTGTTTGCGCCAAAAGAACAGTGTTGACTAGGTATGTTTGATTTGTTACCTTGTTCTAGAATTGATGGAGTCAATACAGAGAATCAATTACTTCTGTTTTTTATTTATTTTTATTTATTTATTCATTTATTAATCGGATGTATTTACAGTAGGAGATTTACAAAGTATCTTCATGGAACATGATTTTAATATCCTAATGATTTTTGGCATAAAAGAAAAATGGATAATTTTGAGCCATACCATGTACTGTTGGCTATTGCTACAAATATACCTGTGCTACTTAAGACTGGTTTTGTGCTGCAGGGTCACAAATCACTATTCAGTAAGCACACAGACGAGAGAAAGACGAGCACTATGCAAACGCCGCCTGCTCTAAAGCCGCGTCTGCATCTCACCGGTTTTCTCCTGTATGTCTGCGAGTTTCCACATGGTGTGTTTCTCGGTGTGGTCAGGTTGGCTGGGGTATCCTGCAGCCGGACGGATCCCTTCATACCGCAGCCGGTGCAGGTCAGACGCCGGCAGATCCTCCTCGCTGCTGTAAGCCCACAGATCCCTGCGCACACGAGCGTGCAGCTCCTCGGCGAACGCCTGCCGCAGGAGAAAAACTCAACATGAGCACTGACTTACATGTCCGTCAGACAGTCCCTTCCTGCATAAAGGCCCATTCGCTGATTTTTTTTAGCTGATGATCAATAAAAACACTGACAGCCAGAATGCATCTGACTTTAAAAAGCTTGAGCATTTAAAGCGACAGATGACAAAACTGCAGCATGCTTATAATAAACCAAGCAAACCTCAGCAGTTTCCTTTACATTATAATTACATTATAATGCGTTAGCATTGCTTTTTTTTAAATTGTAATTTATATATTAAGCTCAAATGAACTGTCCATTAAATAACGGTCTAAGGACTGAGGCAGAATTTAAATAGACAGATCACAGATTTAATTTATGAATTTATGTTTGATTTATTTTACTTTTTTTAGCGGCAGTACACTGACACGAATGAATTTGACAGTGACCGTTATTTATATACAATAAAATAAAACAATTATCATTTGTAGAGTCTGTGTGTGTGTGTGTCTGTGTGTGTGTGTGTCTGTGTGTGTGTGTGTGTGTGTGTGTGTGTATGTGAGTGAGAGAGAGAGA